>JAJPUD010000411.1:394450-437036 GCA_023553655.1 Myrmecobius fasciatus
GGGGGGAAGGGAGAAAGGGGAAAGAAAGGGGAAAACAACTTGGGTAAATAAGATGGCAGGAAATAAAGAATTAGTTATTCTAACTGTGAATGTGAATGGGATGAACTCTCCCATAAAGTGGAAGCAGATATCAGACTGGATTAAAAACCAGAATTCCACAATATGTTGTCTACAAGAAACACATCTAAAACATAGTGACACATATAAGATGAAGGTAAACGGCTGGAGCAGAAAATATTATGCTTCAGGTGAACAAAAAAAAAGTAGGGGTAGCAATCCTTATCTCAGATCAAGTAAAAGCCAAGATAGATCTAATCAAAAGAGATAAGTAAGGAAACTATATTTTATTAAAGGGTACCATAGATAATGTAGCAATATCTATACTAAATATATATGCACCAAGTGCAATAGCACACAAATTCCTAGGGGAGAAATTAAGAGAGATGCCAGAAGATATAGACAGCCAAACGATACTAGTGGGGGATCTCAACCTTGCTCTCTCAGAATTAGATAAATCAAACTACAAAATAAACAAGAAAGAAACTAGGGAGATAAACCAATTGTTAGAAAAGTTAGGTATGATAGATCTATGGAGAAAGTTGAATGGAGACAGTAGGGAGTTTACTTTTTTCTCAGCAGTCCATGGAACCTATACAAAAATTGACCATGTGTTAGGGCATAAAAACCTCAAAATCAAATGCAGAAAGGCAGAAATAGTAAATGCATCCTTTTCAGATCATGATGAAATAAAAATCACATGCAATATAAAAAAAATTTGGGTTTTCAGGCAGTCCGATGATTTTAAAATTATCTCTTCTGGATCTATTTTCCAGGTCATAGTTTATATTTTCTTCAATTTTTTTTATTCCTTTGATCTTGTTTGGTTAATTCTTGGTGTCTTATAGACACATTAGCTTCCACTTTTCCAAATCTAATTTTTAAGGAATTATTTTCCTCAGTTGGCTTTTGTACCTCTGTTAGCCAATTCTAGTTTTTAAGGAGTTGTTTTCTTCAGTGAATTTTTGTGCATCCTTTTCCAATTTTTGTGCTTTCTTTACCAACTATTATTAGTTCTTTTTTCATGATTCTCTTGCAACACTTTATTTTTTCCCCAATTTTTCTTCTACTTTTCTTATCTGATTTTTAAAATTCTTTTTTCAGCTCTTCCTGGAGTTCCTTTGGAAACTAAGAAACATTAACTTTTATTTTGAGACTTTATATATAGATATATTGACAGTTGTATCGTCTTTGGAATTTGTGCTTTGATCTTCCATGTCACTACAGCAACTTTCCATGACCAGGTTCTTTTTTATTTTTTTTAATGTTTTTTTTTCCAGTCTATTTCACAACTTATAAATCTGTGCTCTGTTCCTGACATTAAGGGGATGCTGTCTCAAACTTCTTGTGCAGAGAGCCTGGGGCCTGGCCTCTGGTCTACTACATCATAGCTATAGGGTCGAATAGCTGACTTGCCTTGCTGTACGCTTGCTGTGCTAAGGCCAGGGGTTTTCAACTGGTCTGTGTTAGGGTTCTGGATCTTCTGCTAGCTTTCTGGGGCATACGCTGTTGTTGGCTTGCCTGAAAGCTGCCTGCACTAAACTGTACTTTTCTTTTACCCAGGTGAGACAACTTTCTTCTTAATCTTCTAACTTGGCTTGGACTGGAAATGATTTCACCCTGTCTTTTTGTTGGGTCTGCCTCTCTAGAATTCATTTTTAGGAATTATCTTATTTTTTTTTTTAGAGATAAATTTGGAAAAGTTCAGACAAGTTCCTCCTTTATTGTCATTTTGCCTCCACTCCCATATTAGGTTTTAGTTAAGAAGAATAGTTATGACAAAAATTTTCATTATCTCTGATGCTAGTTATTTTGCCTTTTTCTGTCCAATGTTAAAATATTATTACATTAATTTGCATAATTTCCAGATCTGAAAAGATTGCATTTTAATAGCTTTTAATTCCAATTGTACACTTCAACTTTTCAAAGTGATGCATGCTATTTGATGTAGGCTAAATGAGGCAGAATGAAATCTTTATTTAAAGTTAACAAAATTTAAATGTAAAGATTCCAAAGTCAATTTTCAAAATCATTATTGATAAGGCAAAATAACAAGAATGAAAGAATGACTGCACCAGGATCTCTCTCTCTCTCTCACACACACACACACACACACATATACTGATTTAACTACTCTTTCATTAAGAAACATTTGTTGAATTTTCAGAATTCTAAAACCTTTCTCAGAGACAACTTTTTGTTTATGACTCTAGTGTCTTACATCCTCCTCACACTTGATAAATATCACTGGCATTTGACTAATTGCTGACACTTAATCAATTGGAGAAGAGGATGGACATGATGATTTCTCAAAGTCCTTGCCAACCCTATGATTCATTGATCCCAGTCTTGGTACATACACAAATGGTAACAAGCTAATAAAAATTTGTGTTAGTAAAGGAAGTGGGAGATCAGAATAGGATTCATGAATATGCACACCCCCTACCGACATATATAAATACCATGTACATTATACACACACAAGAATAGATGCATCTTACATATATGTATATATCATGCCCATATATAGGAATGTATTTGCATATACACAGTTATGTGTTTATATAAACATATCAAATGCAGAATTAAGTGATTGCTAAAGTTTACAATCTACTAAGAGAAGACAACAGATGAAAGGAATTTGAAAAGGTTGAGAATGAGAGGAAGGAGAACGCAAGAATATAATGTGGGGACATGATGGAGAAATGTAAAAATGGGAGTCAGATGATAAATGAGGAGTAATCTATACCAATTTTACATGTGGAGAAATTATAATATAGAAAGCTTAAGTGAAATTCCCAGTTAGGGATGTATTAAGTGGAAATGTCATAATTTGAATTTAAATGTCTTCCATATCTACTTATTGTAATATAAATTTAGAGATTGAAGGAAGGTCATATATTCCAAGCCCTCTGTTTTATAGGTGAAAACTAAGACCTAGGCAGATTGTGATTCACCCATGGTCATGGGGATATTAGATGAAATCACCAGGTTCTGTGACTTTTCTAATCTAATATGCTTTTCTTAGTATACCTCTCTCTCAGAATCTAGCCTGTAATGTTCTGATAGGAAGTAAAAGACAAGGAATGATGAAGAGGGTTACAAAAAGCAGAACAACTCAGACTATACACCTTAAATGGACCATTTTTATTAAGGTATGGAGTTGAACACCATAGAGAATACAAAGCCATAGGATGTTTATTCTTATCTGTAGAAATGACCTCTATTAAGTTTTTGCAATCATGGGCAGCCTATTTGACATCACAGTGGATGCAGTTTGCAAGGAGAAAAATAAATGTAGGCTTGATGTAAGGGAAAATCTAATAATTATAGCTACTCACACTTTTTCTGGAAGTGGTGGCTTTCCTCTCAAAGGATGTTTTCTAATAAAAGAAGAATGGCAACATACTGGATATGTTTATACCCAGTGTTGGGGAAACAAATAAAAGTAGTCAGTCCCTGCCCTCAAGGAGTTAACAATATAAGTGGAGAAGACATTACAGAAAAGGATGTTGAAAAGGTTGTGGAGGAAGAAAAAAAGTGAGGAGATCCTAGCATGGGGGCATGATAGAGAACTCCAAAGTAACTAGTGGCAGTTAGGGAGAACACTATGCTAATTTTACATTTATGATTTTTACATTTCAAGAAAACAAAGTTTGGAATTAGGTGGCAGAGTCACAACTGAACTTAGCTACTCTGGATTCTTTTTTTTTTTTTATTAATGCTCCCTCAAAAATTTGTTTTTGTTTTGTTCATTCATCATGCTCAACTCTTTGTAACTCTTTTGGGGATTTTCTTGGAAAAGATATGGAGTGGTTTGTCATTTTCTTCCTCAGCAATTTTTACAGATGAGGAAACTGAAGAAAGCAAGGTTAACTCACTTGCCCAGAGTCACACAGCTAGTAAGTGTCTGGTGCTGGAATTGAACTTGAACTCCAGGACATTGCAATACTCTATGTACTGCACCAATATCAAAATTATTATGTATATATTTATTTTGGATTCAGTCCTCCTGGAAAATTGCCAAGACTTGGCACTGATGCTGCATATTGATGCTTGGTGAAGAGTCCAAAAATCTCCAAAGAGTCTGGACTCCTTGAATGAATGGGTCAAGATTATATTTTTTATAAAAAGGTTATTTTTTCTATTCTATGGAAATGGAGAAAATAAAGCCTTACAAAAATAATAAATGTCTGTTGAGTTGAACTGAATTAAATTGTTGAAGTCAGAAATCTGAATTGTCATACCCAATTCCTAATGATCTGTGAACAGATCTGGAAATAATTTCTGGTATTTCCTTCTTGTTTTTCTTTCTATCCTTCTTTTGTCTGCCCACTCATAATCAAAAGAATACATCTTACAGTGCTTATTCACAACCCAAGAAATAGAAAATTTTCTAAATTATTCAGAAGAGTAAGGTGATTAGAATTTTGCTTAAAACAAATCTACCGAATTCCAGACTGTATGGCCCCTAATCTTTCTAACCAAATACTTAATTAAATTTCCCTAGACATGATCTCATCCACAGCCCTGTGAAACCTAGGAAACACTGGCCATTCTGTCCTGCTACCCTCTTTGCTAAAGATAAGAATGATATTAGGACACACTTAAGCAAAATTTAGAATTCACTCAATGCTGGACTTACTAGAATTTATTGGTCTGTGCTTCCACTTCAAGGTTCATCTTCAGCTAATCATGAAACTTTGGATGACTAGGTGATATGGATAGAATTGGGTCTATCATCCCCTATACCCTTTAGAGGAATTTAATCTCATTGCACTACCTCCAAGTAAAGGAAAATTACTATATTTCTACTATTCCCTCTTTTTTTCAGGGAAAACATGATTTTTATAATATTAAGAAGTTTTTTAACATTCTCCCTCATCTGCAAGAGAGAAACAAAGAGTATTAAATAACTTAAGAATCAAAATTTAACCTCTCTCTCTCTCTCTCTCTCTCTCTCTCTCTCTCTCTCTCTCTCTCTCTCTCTCTTTTTTCCCTGTCTCTCCCTGTCTTTTCCTCTCTCCCTCTCCCCTGAGAAATACCAACCAGTAGAATCAATAAAAAGAAGTTACTGGTTATATTTGGAGGCAGAGAAAAAGGAAGAGGTCAAAGGTGACTCCAAAGTTTCTTTTGACTGCATCACTTTTGAAGGAAAGTTAGATGCAAATGTTTTTTTTTTTTAAATCATAGAATCAGAAGTTTAAGGAAACTTAGAGATCAGCTAATCATTCATTTTACAGTTGAGAAACTAAGGTCAAGAAAATTTAAATGACCTGATTAAGGATGACAGCTGGTCCTACTCTTCTGAAAAGCTAATAGAACATAGGCTAGAAGAAAGGACAAAGATTTGTCTTTATTTGTTGTTTTTCCTTTTCTCTTAGCAACTACATAGCTTATAAAAATTAAAGGAGATCATTTGGTCACTAATTATTCCACATTTTGATTTATATTATTCATATAATTTTAGATTTGGTAGAAAACTTAAATATAATCCCATCCTCATTTGACAGATAAAAATATTAATCCTTGACATTTATATGGTACTTTAAGGTTTTTGAATGTTTTTATAGGCCTTTTTATTTTTTGATCCTCACATCAATCCTTTGAAATATGTGGTGAAGTAATTAGGAACACTGGACTTGGAATTAGGAAGTTGTTCAGTCAGTTTCAGCCCTGTCTCACTTTTGATGAATCCATTTGAGGTTTCTTTGCAAATATACTGGAGTGATTTTCCAAATCTTTTTATAGATTACCAGACAACCAGGTTTGTCTAGAATCACACAGTTAGTAAGTATTTTTGAGGCCAGATTTGAATTTAGATCTTCCTGGACATAGGTTTGTGTTTTCTGTCATTGAACTACCTAGTTGCCCTTGAAGTTAGGAAAGCCTGAGTTCAAATCTGCATTCAAATGTTTACCAGCTGTGTGACCATGAGGAAGATAGATAACCTCTATTTGTTCCACTTTTATCATCTGTAAAATGAGAATAGGAGCATTTATCTCCCATAGGTGTTGTGAGGATAAAATAAAGTAATATTTATAATTTGCTATGTAAATTCTAACCATTATTATATCTATTTTATAGATGAGGAAATTTTAACTAGAATAGGTTAAGTATTTGACCTTGGTCACATAGCAGGTAGTGTTATAGTTAGAAGATGATCCTTGGTTTTCCTGTTTTCAAACCTACTGGTTTTTGATACTGGAATATCAAAGTTGTCAAGTTAACTAGAAAGGGATCAAGAAATAGCATCCTAGTTTTCTGAATAGTAAAAATGTTATCTTTCCAATATATCAAATTGCTTCTTCCAAATTTTATCAAACACATTGAAAATTTTTTCATGTGTAGTTGTTTCATTTTGCTTTCCTTTAAGAGCCAGGATATGGTTCAGGGATGGAAAGGAGAAATACTGCTCCATTTATCTCTAGAGAGGAATTTAATTTTATTCTACCTCCTCTAAAGAAAAGTGATTTTTTAAAAATATATTTTTTTTCCTTCTTGTAAAAGAGCAAATTAAAAAGAAGGATAGAGGGGAAACATTTATTCCTTATCATGTAAGATGATTGGACTGGGATTTGCCAATGAGATCAGATTCTGTATCACTCTCAGAAGTTATTCTTCATTAACATTTCATGTGGCTGGGTTGATACATTTTTATGCCATTACTGGAAAGATAGCCTATACAAGTCATATTTCCAAGATTAATATCATGTTTGGCTAACAAGGAAAAATCCATTCATCTAATTTATGCATATCTCTTGTCCCTTTCACTGTATGGCTGCCCACATCCCAGCCTACATTTTGCTTTTTACAGTTTTTCCATTTGAAAGTTAAAGTCAGCATCCTCACCAATCATAACACCTCCAGTATCTTCAGTTCTCCTGCCATTACCCTGGCAACAAAGAGGACAGGACATAAATAGCCACTATGCCAAACATATTCATTGCCTCGTTATGCTCGTGGGAGTTAGTGTTGTCAGGGGAAGTTTGTGAAAAAGTAAAGTAAATTTTGATTTACCCAGTGAAATGCCTTTCTAAAGAGTACATTCTCATTCTATTTTCTATGAAATTCTAAGGTTCTTCAGAGAAAAGACTGAGTTTCATCCAAACTTTAGAACCTAGTATAAGACTTCACACAGAAAATGAATAAAAAATATTTAGTGGGGAGGTGGAACCAAGATGGTGGAGTAAGTCAGGAACTCACCCAATCTCTCTCCCAGTCTGCTCCAAATTCCTGTAAATAACGACTCTAAACAAGTTTTAGAACATCATAATAACCCTAAAAGATAGAATAGAACATTTTCTAGCCAAAGGAAATTCAGGTCAGAATAAAAGGTGTGTCTCAGCCCCCGTCCCAGATTGCAGCCCCACTAGACATCTGAATCAGCAGTGATACTTATGATTTCCAGATCTCTAAGGCCAGAGACACCAAAGAGGACTTGGAAGGTCAGCAAAAAAAGGCCTGTGGAACCAAGGTAGGAGCCCAGCATGCATTCCCAGCACAGGGTGGGTCAAGGCAGCCCTGGCTCCAGCCCAGACCCAATGTCAGTGAAGCAGTACCTCTGATCCAGCAGCAATGCTTGAGACTTTTGGATCTCTCCATCAGGAAACACCAGGGAAGACTCAGAAGGTCAGCGGAGAGGGTCTATGGCAATGTGTGAGAGTCCTTTGTGCAGTCCCAGCCCAGGCTGCACCAGCACAACCCTGGCTCCTACATCTGGCCAGAGCATCATTAAAGAATTCTGTTGTTTTAGCGTACTAGATTGTATAGCTCTAGAGAGGTGGGAACACTCTTAATAACCCCAGAGCAGAAAAGAGTGCTTGTGGTCAGGTTCCTGGAAGGATTTCTGAAAACAATTGCACAAAACCCCTGAAGCTTGGGACAGTACACTCTCTACCCTGGAAACAGAACCCTCCTTTAACAAAAAAAGTTAAAAGCCAAGTAATAGACTAGGAAAATGAGCAGAAAACAAAACAAAAAAAAAAAAAAAAAAAAAAAGGGTTCTGACCATTGAAAGTTATTATGGTGACAAGGAAGATCAAAACACATACTCAGAAGATGATAACAAAGTCAAAGTTCCGACATCTAAAGCCTCCAAGAAAAATAAGAATTGGACTCAGGCCATGTAAGAACTCAAAAGGGATTTTTTTTCAAGTAAAAGAGAGGAAAAATTGGGAAAAGAATTGAGAGTCATGCAAAAGAAAACACAAACTGCTAAAAAGCCTTAAAAAGCAAAAATGACCAATTGGGAAAGGAGATACAAAAGCTCACTGAAGAAACTAATTCCTTGAAAAATAAATTAAGAAAATGTAAGTTAATGACTTTATGATAAATCCAAATGCAACAAAGCAAAATGGAAAAATGAAAAAATAGGAAAAAATGAGAAATATCTCATTGGGAAAAAAAAAATCTGACTTGGAAAATAGATCCAGGAGAGATAATTTAAAAATTATTGGTCTATCTGAAAGTCATGATCAAAAAAAGAACCTGGACATCATCTTTCAAGAAATTATCAAGGAAAATGTTCCTGATATTCTAGAACCAAAGAATAAAAAAATTGAAAGAATCTGATCATCTTCTGAAAGAAATTCCAAAATGGAAATTTCCAGGAATATTATAGCCAAATTCTGGAACTCCCAGGCCAAGAAGGAAATATTGGAGGCATCCAGAAAGAAACAATTCAAGTATAGCGAAGCCACAGTCAGACTAACCCGAGATTTAACAGCTTCTACATTAAAGGACCAAAGGGCTTGGAATATGATATTCTAAAGAGCAATGGAGTTAGGATTACAACCAAAAATCACTTTCCCGGCAAAACTGAGTATAATCTTTTAGAGGAAAAGGTGATCATTCAGTAAAATAGAGAGGATTTTCAAACTTTTGTGATAAAAAGAGTAGAGCCGAATAGAAAATTTGATTTTCAAATTCAGGACTCAGCAGAAGCATAAGTGGATAATAAGAAAGGAAAAACCATAAAGGACTTTATATTTATTCAAATTATAATCTTTTTAGCAAAAAGAAAGATAACATGAATACATACATATATCTATGTGTGTATGTATATATATATATGTGTGTATATATACATGTATATCACGAGTATACATGTATATATACACATATATATAATTTGCTATCCAAATGCTAAACTCCCAGTTTCAGATCTTCGAGCCTTAATAACCAGTATGTACATGTAATCATAATCGAATCATAATCAAAGATCTATAAGGATTTAATCTAAGGAATTTAAGGTGAAGCAGAGAAAGTGAATGCTCTCTTTTCTACCATTAGAGACTAGATTCATTGTCATCAACAGAAATGGAAGAGATCACTGATCAATTAAGATCCAATGAAGCATAGTTAATGAGTAGTAGACAAATCCTCTCCTACATTCACTAGAATTAGGATCTGGAGGAAAATATCAAAGAAGTATACACAACAAATGTTAAATTAGTTGGTTTTCCATGAAACACGTAAGCCTTAAAATGTAAATAATGTAGCTGGAGAAAATATTAAATAAATAAAAATTTAAAAAAATATTTGTTGATATCTTATTTTGATGAATTTCAGGGTGAATATTGGTTCACCAAACCTATCAATAAAAATGACTTTATTTATCCATTCATTTTTTTTGTATCTGGACCCCCAGGTTAGAAATATAAAAGCTCCTTTTAAATTTGATCATACTGCAGATAGTATTTTTCTATTTTTTTTCTAATTTTTAATTTTTCTATTTTTAATCTAAGCCAATTCACCTCTCCTTAAGCTACCCAGTGGCCTCCTTCTCTTGGAGGATTACTGTATTGGTGCTCAGCTTAGTGTGAATATTTAACCAGCTTTGAGGAGTGCAGAAATCATGAACTCATCCACCAACCACAGACTCCCTGGTCTCAGGAGTGGCAGCCATGTAACAGCATAAATAATACAGATAAAAAAAATTTTCTGTACTTTAGTATAACAAATACAAATCTATGTTGTTGTTTTTTTTATTCTGACTAATAATATTGAAGCAAAGGGAAAATTACAACTAGATTTATTACTTATCTTAAAGGTATAGAAGTGGAATTATATAGAAATAGAGATAGAGATGTTGACAAATAGAGATAAGCAAAATATAGTTGAATAAGGGGAAAGGGAATTATTGGCTCAGAAAACATTTAATTTTAGGATATTGTTTCTCTAAAAAGTGGTTTGACTTTCATCTCCTTTAAAGTTAGGCATAGGAAATGGAACCCTTATTGAGAAGATTGTAGAGATAGTAATTGTTATATACAAGGATTTGGAAATCTTGGGAGTTTCAAGATAATAGCTCTTTTCCTATGTCACTGCACAGGGGCAAAACCACAATCACGCTGTTCTTTTGAGGGCTCTGTTCCATTAATTTATGAATGATGATTTGCAAGTTAGTATGTCTGCTATACCTCTGAACTACCTTGGAGCTTTACATTTTTATGGATGTAGGAAGTTACTTTAGCAAATACACCAAGGGGTCAATACAATTTTTTTTTTATCTAAACCCTCTTCCCTGCCATCCTCATGCCATACCCCAACATCTAGAGATTCCAGTTTCTATTTAATCATTTATTACAAAGTCAAATTTTCAAGAGATGAACTGTTGCTCGTGGATCAATATGGAAAAGGAACCCTTGCCTTTCTTGGAGCCCCATTTTTGAAGATTATCCCTTTGGAATAGCCATAAAAATACACAACTGTCTAAGGGATAAACAATATTAAATAAAATATTTGAAATGTCCAACTCTAGGAAAAGGATAAATTTTACTTATATAAAAACTATATATCCAAAATTAGTATAGTCTTGATAACTGATCAACATAATGATCAATCTCAAATTCAAAGAAAGAGAGATGATGGGTTAAAGATACAGAATAAGACATCCATGTTTAGACATGACAAATGAGGCTACTTGCTTCATATGATTATGTGTATTTTTTACAGGAGTTTGTTTTTCCTTTCCTAATGGTGCGGGGCAAGAAGCAAAGAAAATAAAATTTTGTTATTTTTTTTAAACTAAATTAAATTAAATTGACTGTGAATATATTTTGGTGAGAGATTATTCTACAGTTGAAAGAATATGCCTCTTGTAGCCATATGAAGGAAAAATGTCAACCTTTCTGACTTTCATTTTATTCATATATAAAATGGAGATAATGTTTTCACAACAGGATTGTTCTGAAGGTTATCTAAACTAGAAGCAGAATATAAATGTGAACTATTATTTCTATTTGCCAATGGTTTAAAATATGCTGGATAAATACACATACAAATGAGTCTTGTACCTAGCACATAGTAGGTATTTAATAAATGCTTGAATGACCACACAACATGCCCCAAGCACAAAGACCCAGATACCTATCTTGGCAAAAAAAAAAAAAAAAACCTACTCAAAACCAAAAATTAAACACCTATTCACATCCAATGCAGTTGAGTTTTAAATATCTCTGGTGGAGATGCTCTTCTATGTATATGAAAAATTGTAACACTAAAATGTCCATGTATCAGACATAAAATATGATAAAGTATAAATCAAGGAATAAGTGATTCCTAAAAGAAAGATGAAGGGTGTTTCATGAAGTGTATGTACATCTTTTATCCTTCAAAGAATTAAAGTAAATTATTTTGTGGTTTGAGACTTGCAGTTTCAGAGATATTCATTATCTTTTCTCTCTTCTGAATAGTGTCAGTTGGTAAACTACCTATATAGTCCAAAATATACTCCTCATCAGTACATTTTCCAGCTAATTAATGGCCCCTTGAAAGCTATTTAGTTCATTACATGAATAATATACCTTTGGTACTGTTGTTTTTACCCAATAATTTTTCATTTGTGTCTGACTACTTTTGACTCCAGTTAGGATTTTCTTGGCAAAAATACTAGAATTATTTTTCCCTTTTCTTTTCCAGATCACTTTACATATGAAGAAACTGAGGCAAACAAGGTTAAGTGAATTGCCCAGGGTCACTCAACTAGTAAGTGTCTGAGATCAGATTTGAAATCAGGAAGAGTTTTCCTGCTTTGGGGCTCTAATAAAACAACAACAACAACAACAACAACTTTACAGTATACGAATATAGGTACATAGTTGTATTTTGTATTGAAGTAATAAAAATTTTTTACTAATCATCGTTTAAAATAAGACATCAATGCTTAAATACTATCCAAATACACATTTTCAGTTGTTTCTCATTATCAGTATCTCCTCTACTACCTTTATTTTAATCTTGTAAAAATAAATGTATTTTTATTTCTTTTATTTTAATTTTTTAATTTTTAAAATACATAGCATTTTGGGAGAGAAAAATCAGAGCAAAAAAAAAGCTGGATTTACATTCAAGCTCCTTAGATCTTTTTCTGGATGTAGCTAATATTTTCTGTCCAAAGTCTTTTGGGTTTGCTTTAGTTCACCGAACCACTGAGAAGAACCAAGTTTTTCATAGTTGATCATGGCACATTCTAGCTGTTATTGTGTACAATGTATTCCTGGTTCTGCTTATTTCACTCAGCATCAATTCATGTAAATCTTTCCAGGCCTTTCTAAAATCAGCTTGTTCCTCATTTTTTATAGAACAAAAATATTCCATTACTTTGATGTACCACAACTTATTCAGCCATTCCTCAATTGATAGACATCTACTCATTTTTCAATTCTTTGCTACCACAAAAAGAGCTACTATAAACATTTTTGCATATGTTGGTCCTTTTCCTCCCTTTATGATTTCTTTGGGATACAGACCCAGTAATGGCACTGCTAGGCCAAAGGATATACACATGGCCCTTTGAGCATAGTTCCAGACTGCTCTCCAGAATGGTTCAATTATTTCACAACTCCACCAACAATGCATTAGTGCCCCAGTTTTCCCACAGTCCCTCCAACATTTATCATTAATTTTCCTGTCATATTAGCCAATGTAAGAGGTGTGAGTTGGTACCTCATAACTATTTTAACTTGAATTTCTCTAATCAATAGTGATTTAAAGCATTTTTTCATATAACTATATATGACTTTAATTTTATCATCTGAAAATTGTCTATTCATATCTTTTGACCATTTATAAATTGTGGAATGACTTTTATTCTTATAAATTTGACACAGTTCTTCATATATTTTAGAACTAAGACCTTTATCGCAAATACTGGTTTTAAAGATTTTGCCCCAGCTTTATACTTCCCTTTTAATTTTGTTTCTGTAGGTTTTGTTTGTGCGAACCCTTTTTAATTTATTGTAATCAAAGTTGTTCATTTTACCTTTCATAATGTTCTCTAGTTCTTCTTTGATCTTATTTCTCTTTTATTTTCATTACTATTTCTTCTAGAGAATCAGCCATGTGATCTAGTATATAGAAAGCTGGCTTCAGAGCCTAGAAGACCTGGGATCCAGTACTACTTCTATTAAATACTGGCTGTGTAATCTTGGGCAAGTCATTTAATCTCTCAATGCTCTAGACAACTCTCTAAAACTTCAAGTTGCAGAGAACTAAGAAGAGTATCCTTTGGAATTCTATCGCTAGAATCATCGGTCTAGTTGCACCCATAATTTTTGTATAAATATCCTTCAAATTATTTATTGAATTTATGAAATAAAATAAACATTTCCATAGCATGGTAAAAGTTTTTTTTTAAAGATTACACATTAAATTATAAATCTATTATATATAACTTGTTACTCCTTTTAAATATGTAATAACATTCTCATGTAATTCCCTCCCCCCTTTTTTTTCTCTCTATCTCCATCCTATAGATATCTATAATTAGATACAAATATCTGTGTTAGTATATATCTATGTCTCTCACCATATACATATAGATGGAAATACACACACATCTATATATGCATATAAGCATATGCATATATATAAATCAATCATATTCATATATTATATAATATAAAATATTCATCAGTTCTTTCTCTGGATGCAGATAGCATCTTCCTTCATAGGTCTTTATAGTTAATTTAGGATTTATAAGTCAAAATGACTTAGTCACTCAATGTTATTCTTAATATTACTATTATTGTATGTAATATTTCCTTGGTTCTGATCATTTCACTCATTATTTTATTCAGGTCTATCAACATTTTTCCAAAATCATTGAGTTCATTTCTTATAGCACAGTATTGTCCCATCACAATCATATACCACAACTTGTTCAGCCATTCCCTAATTGAGGGCATATACAATGGGAATACTCTTTATATGATTTTCTCTCCCTATTCATTCTTACTAGAGTTTTCATATTGATAACATAGAGAAGAAAACTACCACGAATCTTCCAGGATTTTTGCAGTGAACATAACATAGGAAATACCTACATTGTAATAGTGATTTTCCTCTCCCTCATTGTCCCTAGCCAGTCAATCTTTGCTTTCTTAGTTCATGGAAGCACAGATTCAGAGCTAGAATGGACCTTAGAAGAGATTTACCCTATTCTTGCTTCTGTCACTTATGAGCTGTCTCTTTAAGCAAATCAACACCTCACTGAGTCTTAGTTTCCTCATCAGTAAAATTAGAGGATTGTATTCAATAGCTTATAAAGTCTCTTCCAACTCTAAATTTATGGTCTAATGATTCCTTCATATGGAAAATGAGCCTGAGAGTGGTAAGGTGTGTGTGCACAGTCACAAAACCTGTAATGATTTCAACTGGATTTGGAATTCTAGTCTCTGACTTCAAATCTAGTAGACTTCCCACACATCACATCACTACCTCTTCATGGCCACATTGAAATATAAAGGTCTAGTTAAGCTTCTTGAACTTTCCTTCAGTTTTCCAGATATAAAATCCTTTTTTTTCCCAGTATGCTTCTGTTACCTTTATAAGAATCAAGCTCTCCAAGGCAATTTCTCCATCTGTAAGACTGTAATGATCAGATTTTCTAGACTATTTAGTTTTGAAATTGTAGGATTACAAGGAATGACAAAAAGAACTGATTCATTTATGCTACAGAACATACATCAAGTGTTTGTTGGCATAGTTCTCTCCTTCCCAACACCTGAATTTCTATGGTTTGAGTTTCACACAGTTGGGAACTTCATTTAGTCAAACAGGTTCTATGTTTCCTAGTGTCCATTATGCTCAAGGTCTTCCAAATGACATTACCTTTATCCAAAATGACAGCAGTTTGAGTATAATTTATCAATCGTCTAAAGACCTTTGAGTTTTCTACCCTCCCTTTATAGCTTTCAGAATCTTCCTCCTAGAGTTCAGATATATGAGAGGAACATGCCCAAAGATATTGGATTATATTATTTCATCCAAAATATTTAACTCTTCCATTTTACCTTCTTAGCAATTGTGCGACAATAAAAGAAAAAGAGCAAAATAAAAATCTAAGTAATCTACTTATTGCCAAAAGAATGCAACTATACAGAGATGATGTGCATTAATTACCCCTGCTCTTGCTGGCATGATAGCACAGCTACATGATGATACTTATCTCAGCATATGAGCAAAAATAACAAGTCTTCTGCATATTTACCCAACACTGTGTGAAAAGTATAAAACTGGGATAAGAGAAAGAAAAAGGAAGGAAGGAACAAAGGAACGAATGAAGAAACAAAAGAAGGAACAAAGGAACGAAGGAGAAAGGAAGGAAGGGAAGGAGAGGAATTCAGAGTGTTAATAGCCAAGCTCAGTTTTATTATTAACCTGCCTCAATTTATTATTTTAAATGATTAAACTGAAACCTGAGAAAGACCTTAGCTTAAAAGGGCCATGGTCTGCCAATGCATCCAAGGCCATCTTCAAGTCATACTGACCTACTAAGTCTGAACCCAGATGGCTTTGGAAGGGAGAATAAGTATGGTGGACTTTGTACAGCCTGGCCTCATTTGAATTCAGTACACTTGAAATTCAAGATATCATCTTCCTGTTGGTATTTGTTCTCTTCAAAAATGAATGACAAACTACAACAAATTATTGCTATGGTCAGGGCACTGATATAATAGCAAATATTACCTATCTCAGGTAAGAGGAGATCCATAGGGGCATATACTTGTCCAGCAATTTTGGATTTTATTTTATTTATGAATAGTCTTTTCTCAGTCCTTTAAGTTTTTCATAATTATTGATAGCCTAATAATAGCAGTGAACAATATTCATAGTTATATATCACCTTAAGTCTTAATTTTAAACCTTAATTTTGCTGAGGCAGTTGGGGTTAAGTGACTTGCCCAGGGTCACACAGCTAGGGAATGTTAAGTGTCTGAGACCAAATTTGAACTCAGGTCCTCCTGACTTCAGGGCTGGTGCTCTATCCACTGCACCATCTAGCTGCCCCAGAAATACCTAAATCTTAAAAAGTAAATAATCCCTAGACAAAAAGGTATGAGAAAATCATTGCCTCATACTTCCTTCATGCTATTGTTTAACATTGATGCCTCTTGCAACTGTATAATTTATGGTTTTTTAATTAAATTTATTTGTCAATACAATTTTAAAATTTTCATATTTTATTGAGATGCAAAATAGAAATAATGCAGAATATTCAACTTTTTGTCTAATTAAAAATCTCTCAGCCAATTGCAGTTTTGAATTGCCAGATTCTTCTCCCTGAATCTCATAGAGTGGCTTCTCCTGAAATTTCCATTACTTCTTCCTATACTTTTGAAGAGCTCACAAGAAGCAATGTTAGGCAATGATTGTTCAGAATCCTCCTTTGATTCTTTGTGGTTATCAACAAGGACCATCAAGCATTACTCTTCCGATGGCTATTCATGTAATTAATTTCTTCTGGCTTTCTCTTGATGTCCTAGTTAGCAGTTAGACACTGTTTAATGGAACATTATATCCATCCTCTAACCTCATCAAAATTGAATCAGCATAAATTATTTTATTGGTTTTCAACTTCAAGAGAATCACTGTAACTTCAGGTTCAATCATAATAACCAGACACCTTGAGGTTTTTTCTCCTTATTACAGAGAGAGGTATCTCCCCTGAGGGAGCATTTCTTATATATCAGGGTGCCCATCAAGCACCACAACGTTGAGCTACTTATTTCTTAGCTACTTAACTGAAAAAATTTAAAAGACTATTCATATCATCTATGGGGCAAGTGGACAAAGCCCAAAATTCCTTATTTCTTCCAACATGTATTACTTCAGATGATACCATTTATTCTGAAAGGAGAACATGGAAAAATGATTGATTATGTTACATTTTCCCTTTAGTAAAAAAAAAAAAATTGCAATTCCTACAAATTTTACTAGATGCAATGTTATATTCATATAAAATATTCTGACAAACAGTAAGTTAATATATTGTAGCTCTTTAATATATTGTAGCTCTTTCTCTGTACTTCACTATTTGCTTGTCATCCTCATCAGAGGGCTGGCTGCTCTATCCTAGGAAACACCTATATACTATATAAGTGACATCTCTTTTTTTTTTTTTTTTTTTTTTAAATTTTATCCAGGACGTTATATTTTAGCTCAGTCACAGTGCTTTCTAGTTATTCTACTATGACTTGTTTCCATTGTTGGATGCTCTATTTTTTTTTTTTTTTAAATATATGTAGGAGAAACTATTTGGGCTTAAGAAGGACAGCAGTCTAAGTATTGGGATCACAAATGCCCAAAGGTTATCAGAGTTGTATGTCCTAATCAGCCTCCTGAAACTGCATTACAAAACACTTTTTGATATTCACTGATAAGGGAAATTTCCTCACCAAAAATTTCCTATACCAGTGAAATCATAGGTCAAATCTCCTTCTCCCTACCAAAAAAGGAAAAGGAAAAAAAAGTTGGTTTTATGTTATATTGGGCTACAAAGGCAAAAATTAAGCAAGCTTTGCCCTCCAGAAACATATTCTTTTGGGTAAAACAAGTACATATATAAATATAACACTATTTTGTCTGGAACTCTTACTTTGAGATCCTGCTTTCCTAACTGGTGATCACCTCTATCGCCCATTACTTTTAGGCTTGGAATCCTAAGAAACCCTTAGCCCTGATGTATACATAATTCCTACTAGAATCAAGTTTTTGGTCCACTAAGGTTTCAATAATAATGAACTTTTCAACAACAACCATGTTACCAGATCCAAAAAACAAGCTCTAAATTAGAATAGTTTCTGGAAAGGACATGTCCCCAAAACTTTCTGAAACAAAATATTTAAAATCCACTCCAGAAGGTACTATTCCTCTATATGTATTTTGTCCCTGTATAAGAATGAAGATTTCCCTTAGGCTAGGAATTGTCTTCATTTTTATATTTGTATTCCCAGACCTTTGCACAGTGTTTAGCATTTAGCAGAGTAAACATTCAAGGTGGCACAGTGAATAGAGAGCAAGACTTGAGGTCAGGAAGATTCATTTTCCTGAATTCAAAACTGGCTTTAGATGCTTACTAATTATATAACCTTACACAAATCATCCAATCACATTTGCCTCAGTTTTTTCATCTGTAAATTAAAGTGGAGAAAGAAATGGCCAACCACTCCAGTATTTTTGCCAACAAAACCTCTAAATGTGATCATGAAGAATCAGACATAGCTGAAATGACTGAATAGCAACAAATCACTTGATAAATACATCTTAAAAATTATTCATTCATGCACTATAAAGCAGGGAAAGTTTTAAAGTATTTGGGGCTGGAGGGGGAGCAATCACAGGAAAAAAATCATGGAGGAGATGACATTCTTGGGAACTTTGTGGGAAATTAGGGATTCAGATACATGTATCCTGTATAAGGATGAAGAAGGATGGTATTAAAGGGTGTGAGATTAAAAAAAAATTTTTTTTAAAGTACATCAAAACCAACTAATCAATCAGTAGTGTCTGATAATATATGCAAACTTCATACCAATGTTCCCCCACCTCTTCAGTGAAAAGGGGGAGGTGCATTTTTTCATCTCTTCTTCAGAACTAAGATTTATCATTGTAATTATACAACCTTCATTGTTTCTTCCATTTATGTTATTGTAGTTGCTTCTTGTCCTTTGTTCTCAAAGAGGATCAAAATGACATTACTATGTTGGAGTCAAGTATTGTATTCTATGTATTCCTCAATTTAACATCAATAAATTTTATATAGGTAAGTTTTCCAGATTCTTGAATTAGGTTTCTTTTATCAAATATCACTCAAATCTGCCCACTACTTATCTTTTCCACCTTGACTGCCCCTTTAAGCCTATTATTTGTATGTCATCTGGACTATTGTAATAGCCTCTTAACTAATCTCCTTGACTCCAAGCCATACCTTCTCCAATCTTTCCTTCAGACCTCTACCAAAGTAATTTCCCCAAAGTACAGTTTCCTAGTGCCTAATTAATAAAGGCCAAAGCCTTTAGCCTGGTATTTAAGAACCCTTAGAATCTGTCTACAATCTCAGCCTGATCTCATACTATTTTTGTTCCTATAAGACATAACCTACTAAAACAAGAATTCTTGCTGTCATCCAGATGTTCTGCATGCTTTTCATGCTTTTGTTCACATCATTCTATATCAGTAATATCCCATCCTAATCTCATCTTCTGAAATCATGTCCAAACTTCAAAGTCTGTTCACAAAAAGTCACCTATTCCATAGAGAATCCCCTGATCTTCCTTAGCTGGACTTGACCTTTCCATTCTCTGAAATCTCACAGTACTTTAGACTTCTCTTGTGTATTTATAGATTGTATTTGTGGAAAGGAAGCAATTTTATTGCAAAAAAAGAAAGGGGAGAATCATTAAACCTTCAAACCTTCTCCACCCAGTTCAGCTAGTGTGATTTGAAAGGATAACTTAGAGTGAGATTGAGATTTAAGATGAAAATTCCTTACTGAAGCTTCATGGGGCTCTATGTAGTCTTGCTGAGGGGAGCCTTTTGGGAATATTTTGCTTAAATCAGTTGGATGATAAGAATAAAAAAGGCAAAAAAAACAAACAAAGAAACAAACAAACAAAAAAATCATAACTGGAGTAAGAACGAAGAAGAAAAAGGCTGACAAGATAAAAGTGCTGAAAGCTTCACTAACTATTTGGTTATATTTATATCACAAAGACCTAAGAATAGTCCCAAAATATAAGATAAAGAACTGGCAAAACTTTCCTTCTGCAGGTAAGTAATCCTACTGCTGATGAAGACCAACTAATAGTACCAAAGACCATCAGAAGAGATTTTCTTCTATCTATAGATATACTCAAACTTCCCCCATTCTTTTTTTCCCCTGAAGCAATTGGGGTTAAGTGACTTTCCCAGAGTCACACAGCTAGGAAGTATTAAGTGTCTGAGGCCAGATTTGAACTCAGGTCCTCCTGACTTCCACTGTACCACCTAGCTGCCCCAACTTTCCCCATTCTTAAAAAAAAAAAAAAAAAAAAAATACTTAACTGAACCTGTGCTCTCTGCTTGCTATCCTCTTTAATGTCCTGTTAAATTTTGTGAGAAAATCATCTATACTAGATGCCTTCACTGCCTCTCACTGCTTGCTCTCTTATTTTTGTATTCTGGCTTTGGATTCTCTCCTTTCCACAGCAACTGCCCTCTTGAGAAGTTACTGTTGATCTTAATTGTCAAATCTGCTAACTTTTTCTCAATTCTCATTTTTCCTGACTCTCTGTATACTGGTGGTCACTTTCTCCTCCTTGGCATTCTTTCCAATGTTTTCCTGATCCAGTACTCTCTCAGTTCTCTTTCCTATCTCTTTACTATCTTTCAGACTTCTCTTGCTCAGTCTGTTTTGTTGGTACTTTATCTGTCATATGCTTTATGTTGGACATCTCTCAAGACCCTGTCTTAGACCTTTTCTCTTTTCAACTTTCTATTTTCTTTATTATAAACTCCTCTGTCTGACATTTAGTATTATTTATAATCTAACTCTTTCTTATCTCCCAGTCTTCTTATATCTTACTCCCTTTCACAAACTCTATGATTTAGCTCCACTGGCCTTCCTGCATTCCCATGCAATCACCCATCCCCATGGCTTTTTACTGATTCTCCCAATGGATAGAATGTTTTGTACTTTTACTTCTGCCTCTTGGTCTCCCTCGCTTCAATCAAGATGCAACTAAAATGTCACCATCTATGGTAGGCCTTTCCCAGGCCACTGATAAGCCCTCTCTTCTTCCAGTTAGTAATGCTTCCCATTTCAGTTATCCTTCCATCTGCTCTATATGTAATTTATGTATTTCTAATTATTTACGCTGATCTGTAATTTAGCTAGGGAAGGAAATAGCAAATCACTCTAATATCTTTGGCCAAAAAAACCCAAACAAACAAAAAACCAAAACCTTTAAGTGGGCTCACAAAGAGTTGGACATGACTGAAATGACTGAACCACAAAAAATTATTTATGCATTTTTCCCATTCGAATGTTAGCACCTTGCATATAGGAGTTGTTTTCTGCCTTTATTTATATCCCCAGGTCTTAGCATAGTGCTTGGCAAATGATAAGTGCCCATATAAATACTCTGTTGAATGACTAAGTGCTCAGCAGTTGTATAGGAGATTTCTCAGCAGCAAAACACCCCACATCATTGTAAACAACATGCTCAGTGATATCTTCTGAAGACTTCAACCATTCTGTAATTTCAGTGGTGTGATCTGACCTAGCCACTTATTCTCTTCATGTATGCCCCAATATGTATCTTCTTTGGTGTATTTGTTCCCTCCAACCCAGTAATATCATGGTTCCCCATCCAAAATCTCATTATTTTGTGTATGAGAAATCTTCATTTTCTTATATCGCAATGTTATTTGATTAAATGGTTGCTGTTTTGAAGGTATCCTCTAGTTGATATACTAGGGTAAAAAAACATAATAAGAGCTATGGTTTTGAGTGGGAATTGAGTAATAAACTCTCTTAAAACTAGGATAGTTTGCAGAAAGGCCATAAAGAAGAGAGACAAAGGGCATTATATTAACATGTGTAACATCTCCTGGATTGTTAGTTTAGTGTGCATTGCCAAGGGAACATAAGATCCTGGAAGTAACCATAGCAACCCAGCTAACTTTTACCCAGATTACATAGGGCTAGTGACATTTGAACTTGGCATTGGAAAAGGAAAGTGGAGAGGCTATAGTGAATCCATCTCTGCTGAGCCATGTGGATATGGACTGGAGTCATTCATATACCTTTCCTACTATTTCCTGATCTGCACCTATTCCAAACCCCTAAGACACCATAGGTTGCTATTGTAGAGTATGGAGAGCTAAATCTAAGGATACAGAAAAGAATCTTTTTAAAGCTAATGGGTAAATCCCATGAAATTTAACTGTTCAGGCAACCATTATTTTTTCCTCCTCCCCTATCCACTTAAGAGTGCTTATTTCACAACTCCTATCCCTAGCTGAGTCATAGGATAATTCTTGTTTTTTTCATTTCAGTGAGAAGATAAGGAGAAAAATGGAGAAAGAGAAACAATTTATTTCTCCTAGTCAGGATATTTGCACTTTTATTCTCTGTTACCTCCTTGAATTCTTATACTTTTCATGTCTGATAAAAAAAAAAAACAAAAAACAGTGGCCATCAAAATACATTGACCTCTAGAAAATGTGTTTATTATCCTTTTTTTGTGCAATATTAGGAGAAGAGAAAAGGTTTTTCCCTTGAAACACTAGGAAGCATTTTTTCCCTTCAGCAAAACCTGATCTGGAAAAGGGAGGAATCCTGGAGTTCAAAACAGAATGAAAGCATAAAAATCATTGGTGTCCCCTAAGCCTAGTAAGAGAAATTAATAAGGCCATTTATATCATATTATTATACCCAAAATCATTATTAATATATATGAACACCTTTTTAATATATTTAAAAAGGTTTTTCCCTCACACTTCCTAGCATACCAACAGACAACCTAAATTCAGACTAGCACTAGTAACCACTACATCTCCATTGTCCAGTTACTTTGCAGGCCCAGTCTTGTCTGGAATCTGATTCCCTACTCCCCATCCCAATTCTGATGGCAAATACTCCACTCTGATCCTCAGATGCACTATCCCTTTTCCCAATTGTTATTTTTTTTGTGGTCCATATAGCCTGACGCTGCTCTATAATATCCTTGTAGATTTGCATTTACCCTGTTCCTTTGTATGTGATTTGAGTTCCACCTGATCTTTTCATACGTCATGAGATTGAACCCCTTCAGTATGTTATCTTGCCCAATCAAAATGTGAACTCCTTGATTACAGGTGTTAAAGGATTTGGGGGGGGTTGTTTTGTTTTAATTTGTTTCTCCAGTTCTTGGCACATAATAGGCCTTAAATACTGTTCCATTCTTTTTCACATGCTGTCATATTACAAGTGTTTCAGTTTAAGAGTCTTTTTATATGTGGGGATATCATTTTCTACAATCAGGAGCTTTCCTTACAAGTAGGAACTTCTATTTCTTCTACATGTGGAAGTCATTTTAAACCTGGGTCTTGCTCTAAGTAATTCTCAGAATATACAGGTTACACCTTCTCCTCTCCCCTACAAGTCTAGCACATTGTCTTGCATATAATATGTACTCAATGATTGTTCAGTGAGTGAATGTGGAATTTCAAATTATGTGCATTTTTGTTTGCATCAAAGTGACTATCTACTTTTTAAATCAGTCATTATCAGTACTATTGTATTGTGTCCTCCTTAGTTCTGAAATGCATTTTTATAAGCATTACAGGATTTAAAGAGGAACCTCTCTTACTGGGAAATTATCAAATCTAATCTTCCAATTTTACATATGCAGAAGCATATATATGCATATGGTTAAGTAGTTAAGTAACTTAACTAAGGTAACAAGTAATCAGAAGCAAAGCTGTTATGAGAAACCAGGTCCTGTGCCCCCAAACTCTAAGTGTTTTTCAACATATCCCTTTTTTCACTCCTGAAGAAGAAAAATCTTAACAATACTAGTCACAATATATGTGGAGCAATGGCTTCTCTATGGTTGAGAAAATGCATAGCAAATATAATTTTCGATTAAATTCTAAGTTGAACAATTATTTTAAGTGAATATTAGTTTAAACTGTTTTCAAAGCCTTTTTTTTTTGCATCATAACCCTTTTCTATTAGACTTCACTCTTCTAAACCTTGCCCTAGCAACAAAGTTATGTAGAAGTTATCAATAAAATGTCTGACAATATATCTGACATTATACATCTACCACATATCTCTAAGGAGAGAAAAATGTATTTTATAATCTGTTTGCTGAGGCCAATGATAGTCATTGCAATTAATCTGAGCTCAGCTGCCTTTTATTATTACTTTCATTTATATTAATACATCCACTGCATATATTGTTCTCATGGCTCTGATTACTCTGTGTTAATTTATGTCTTCCCTTGTTTGTCTGAATTCCTTATATTGTTTTTAATAGTATAATAACATATTTGAAAAATTATTTGGGGACTTTAAGTAATACTATAATGTAATAAAAGTAAATGAAAAGCCCCAGAGTTTGGTTTAAAAAAAAAAAAAACAATCATAAGCACTCAATAGGGATGGGAGAGGTGGCTTTTGACAACAGTTCATGTAAAAGAAGTGAATTGCTAGATCAATATGAGTTGAGATAGTGCGACATGGAAGTCTCAAAGGGTAAAGGGATCTTAGGCTACATTAATAAGATTATAGAGGGATATGATAACAGTCCTCAAGAATTCAAAAGACTGTTGGCTAGAAGAAGAATTAGTTTGACCACAAAGCAAGACTAAGAGTAATGAATTTTAGATTTCATGTGAAGAAAAAGTTTCTAGCAGTTCTAACTATTCAGAAGTGGACTTGTGGAAGGTAAATCTTTAGACAGAAGAGAACTAGAGAACTATTACCTTGCTCTGATTTGGAGATAATTAAGTTATTTTCTTTCTGACATATTGTTAACTTGAATCTGCACCTATCTACTAGATTGTTTGCATGATAGTTATTCCTTCTTATATAACTGGAATGAATACATTATTGGCCTTGTGAGTTCTACATTTTACTTTTCTTTGTTGGAAGGTTCTAAGTAATGTCAAATATTATAGAAATGAAGGTATCATTGAATATTGAAGCAGAATAGAAGAGTAGTAATAAAACATAAAAATCACTAATCTAGAGGTTCTCAAAGAATGTGTTCCTTACTTCTGTGTATTTCACCAAGTCTGACATAAACTCCTCACACTCCAGATTTCCACATTCCTTAGATAGATCTTTCAGCCTCAACTGCAGCCTGCTGCCTGATCTTCCCAGCCTGGTCTCCAGCAGGTCAAAATATCAACTCAATACACACTAATTCCAAATTGCCTGTGCTTCTGTTATGAGTGAAGTGAAGAAAGGAGAGAATAATGGGTTAGAGGAGAGGAAAGAAGAGTAGAGAAATCCACTCTCTAGTAATGGGCTTGGAGTCTCAACTACCTTCATACCCTTCTCTTTACCAATTTAAATGTTCAGTGTCCTGTGATTCTTCATGGTAAAGAATAAGCAAAAAAAAAAAAGTTTAAGAAACACTGAAACTACATTTAGCCATGAGGCATAGCAATTAATATTTAGGATCTTCATCTAGTTATCTATAGAGTTGGGACCAGAACCAAACTTACCAATGTCTAGTCCTTCATAGTATATCATACCATGAGATATAAGTACAGGAGCAATGCCATCCAAGAATAGTAAAATTAGAAATACTCAGGATTTGTCTATTTGATGCCAAAAACCAACTGGTAGAAATGTAAAAAAATATCAATCACCAACTTGTTTCATCTTCACAGTGCCAGACATTCAATGTATGCACAGAATTGATTAAGTATTTTGGCACTAGGATGATGTAGCCTTTCTGTAGCAACCCAAACAAGATGTTTGGCACAATCACAAATTTATTCTGATATAAAAGCACTTTAAGTTGATTATGAAGCTGTGAATTATATTTCATGAAATAGGATGTCAGTATTGAATATATTGAGATGACATTGCTTAAAAATCTAACTATTCAAATGGATAGGAATAGGACAAGCCAACATTATAAAACAGACTATTTTTTTACCCTTTCACTCTCCCTATGCTTTATATTTGATAGGTGTCCCCAAAATGTACTTCTGAGAGAATTTCTAAAAGTCAGTCATTTACAACATTAGTATTTAAAACCAAACATTGGATTAAATGGAATTCAATGGAATTGAATCCTTCTTCTATTATTACATATTTTTGTAATTTTGGGGATCATCAAGCGATTTCAGTGTCACTGGATAAGTACAAAATTTGTCAGAGTCACTCACATCTCCATCAATCATTTCACTCCTGCTGAAACAGACAGCACTACAGGACTATAACTTTCAATAGTAATTGCCCAGAAGTTATAGTACTAAAAGTTACTCGTCAACAGAACTTAAGTGAATATTACTTGCTCATTCATCTTAGGGAGAATACCATTAGATGAAACCCACTAATTGATGACTATCATCTCCATAGAAAGGAATATCTGCTAAAATTTTCCACAGTTTTGATGCTTAACCTATACTTTTACTGTAGAAGATTCTTAAGATCCATGGGATATTGCTCTTAAAGTATGTAGGAACAGCACCTCATTTTCTTCATATGGGAATTTTATTTCCTGTTAAAAGTCAGACTATTCAGTTACTAGGTCAGAACAGTGTGGTTTTTTTCATCAATGTACTCCCAAGTATTTAGGGACCTGTCTTAGGGTCTCTTAGCAAAATGTCTGGCACATAGTAGGTACCTAATAAAAATTTATTGATCGAATTGTGTCTCCATTCTGTTTCTCCCTATTAAGATCCACCGTCTACACAGATGCCAAATGATAGTCCTAAAATATAGATCCAATAATGCCATTCCTTGACGTAAGAAACTTTAGTAAAGAGAAAGATAAAAAAAAAATTTAAAAGAAACTTTAGTGCATTCTCATTGCTTCTAAGTTAAAATATAAAATCTTCTGAAAGCTTGATTAAGATAAATTAGCTCCACTTAGTTCACTTCAAAGTATTAGCAGAAGTGTGACCTCCTTCTAGAGACTTCTCATGATTTCCCCCATTATGTGTGCTCTTCCCCAGTCACTCTGCATTTTATCTATAAATATCCAGGATTTATTTATCTGTGAACATGATGTATCCTTCCCAGCAGAATATAAATGCTTTGGCAGCAGGAACTCTTTCACCTTTCTTTCTATATTGTCAATGTGTAGCACGAAGTTTAACAACACAGTAGCCACTTAATGCATCTTTGCTGATTCATCTATTGATATTTCATTCCATTTTTAGATATCTCTAATTGTTTTTTTTTTAATAAAAGATCCCTTGAAACCTAAATTTTATATTTTTGCAACTTCTATGCAATGCTTCTGTCTTTCTCCTCTGGGCCAAAGAGAGCAAGTTTAACCTTTTCCCACATGACAACCCTTACAGTACTTGAAGACAACTCTTGTCTCCTCTGAGACTAAACATAACCACTTCCTCCCATTGACCTTTCTAAGAGAAGGCCTTTGACTAGCCCTTTTCTGATTTTTCTCCAGCTTAATAAACTTCATTAAATGATAGATAGAAAGATAGATAGAGAGATAGAGAGATAGATAGATGGATAGATAGATGGATGAATAGACAAAAAAACTTTTATTTCATTGGTGCAGAGAGCACCCGAATGAGAAAATTCCCTTTAATAATAAATGTTAGTACTTTCTCTTC
The DNA here is from genome assembly GCA_023553655.1 of Myrmecobius fasciatus. NCBI lineage: Eukaryota > Metazoa > Chordata > Mammalia > Dasyuromorphia > Myrmecobiidae > Myrmecobius > Myrmecobius fasciatus. The sequence continues at coordinate 422,087 of JAJPUD010000411.1, forward strand.
AAATTTTAGTATGGAGAGTTAAATGAGAAACTTAGAGCTTAAAGAATTTGTCCAGGATCATATATTCAGTATGTGACAGATATAGGACTTGGATCCAGTTCTTGTGCTTCCACTATCAACCCTCCGTCCACTACACCATACTCCCATATCTTCTACTTCTCTCTGTCCCTCTATTCCCTTCCTTCTTCTCCACTACCTCTTTCTCTTTCACTCTCATTTACCTTCCCTATATTGATAGACCGTATAATATCATATTTATAATCTAATTTTAAAGTGTAAACTAAATGCCAGAACATACTTAGACATACATATTAAAGTTGTTACACTTTTTCTTGACTCACTGAGATTTAACACAATAAAAATTTTGCCTTAATGTAGTATACCTGGTCCAGATAAGCTATAATGGCATCATAATATATTAACATATTATTTTTCCCCCAAAGAACACTCATTCACATTTCCCTATGGACTCTCCCTATAGTATGTAACAGCAAGTAGAAGATTAGAAAGATTTTGTGCCTTTATCTTGGAATAGTCGAAGTAAGCCAGAGGAACAGGGTTCATATCTTAGCTCTGCGAAATATCAGTTATATGATTCTTTATAGGTCACTTAAACTTCCTGGTGATCAGGTTCATCCATAACAGAAAGAAATAAAAATAGATGATATATAAAGGCACTTCAAGCTCTAAATCAATGATAGCAGGATCTAATTTTCCTCTTTAATCAGACCTCACATTTACTGCACTTTTTGACAATCATGAAGGAAAAAGGAGTTAGTAATATACTATTAATCAATCAATAATTTATTAATTGCCTACTAGCCAGTACCAGGCACTATGTTAAGCATCAGACATACAAAAAGAGGTGCAAGACAGCCCCTTCCTTCAAGAAGCTTACAATCTATTGAGGGAGACAATCTAAAACCAAATATATATAAATCAAACTAAATACAGGCTAAATAGAAAACAATTAATAGGGATTAAGGAAGGCTAGTTGTAGAAGGTGGAATTTTAATTGGGACTTAGAGGAAACCAAGGTCAAAAGTTAAAGGTTTAGCCCTGTTTTTGCCTCTTATCTTTGTGATTTGGGAAAACCACACAGATTTTTCTAGGCCTCTGTTTCTTCATCTATAAGAAAGAGGGGATTGGACTTCATAATCCCTGTGGTTCCTAAGAAAGTGACTGAAAAATATCCTGGACTGTTTAAGAGGCAATAGGGAATTGTTATTGCCTGACTAAGTCAGAAAAATTCACATTCTGCAGCCAACAGCTATTAACTTGAACTTGTTTTCTCTTTAAAATGGAGTTAATAATATCTATAGCAATTACCTAGAGCGGCTTTGAGGCTCAAATCTATACAAAAGACTTTACAGACTTAAAGCATTATGTAAATGTCCATTATTATTATTTGGGAGACTTAAGATGAAACCTTTCTTATTAGGAAGCCACAGTTTGTTCTACATCTCCATGCCCTCATGGAGTAATTATTGGGTATCTCCACTGAACTCACTTCCAAAATACTCTTAAAAGTTAGCAGTCCATTAGTTTGGAGTGTTGAAGAGGTATTCTACCCATTGAATGTCAAAATCTATGGACTAAGTAACTTATTATAACTTTCCTTCTGTGTGAGGGGAAAAATAAAAAAAAAAATAATAGCTGAACAAGTATCTGTAACATCACCATCCTGATTATTTGCCTTCCTTTTTAACCTAAATTATCTTAATCCCATTCTATATAACATATATATTTTCTGTTTTCTTATGAATAAGATGTAAATAGAAGAATGAATTGATGGTGTTTTTTATTGAATTTTACGAAATCAGTGACTTTTTGAGGCATTAAAATAAAATTTAAATAAAATAATCCATTTGGCATTCTAAGTAGAGGGCTTATCTTAGAAATAGGAAGACTTAATTTAAATAATGTCATTTCTACTTACTATGTTTTTATAGACAAATCACTTAACCCCATATTGGAAAACTCCTCGTTAGAACATAGATGAGTTCTACATCTTATTCAAAACTCACATTGATGAATTTTCAGGTTTGTTCCAGAATTTTTTTTCTAAAATCATTATTGCAGGCATATTTTCCCTTTTAGTTCTTCCCAAATTATATTTGTTTTATTTTTTAATACAATACACTCTCCTTGGTTAAAAGGTAGTTGCCTAGTCAGATGAAACAGTGTTTAGGAAAAGAAGCAGCAGTATCAAAGTAGAGTTGAATCCCTTTTTTAATACCCTTCTTGTGTTGGAGACGAAGAGACTGTTGGAGACAAAGAGGACTACCAAACCCCTACCCCCCAAAAGGAAGTGCATACCAGCAGGAGGTTTAATAAACATCACCAAACCCCTGCCCCCAAAAAAGGTGCACACCAGGAGGCCAGATACGATCAATTATCTCAAGAAAGTTTCAAGCAGGTATCCTGCTTCAAGAAATCACACATCCCTCCCCTTATTCAATTTCCTGACAAATGATCAACAAATGTTACATCCTTTGTACTATGAAAGTTTACTTTGATGCACCATGTATAAAAACCCTGTACTGAGCCTCAATAAACGAGCTATTCTGCCCTTATACAGAATGGTCTCCATTCTTTCCTTTTTCAGCCCATCCCCCAGGCATTAATGCCTCCCCAGCCTCTTTTGGCTCACAGGCCGATGCGAGATCTCAGGCACCCCTAGCTCGAGACCCGCGGGTCGGGTCATTCTTGTATAAGCTATCAAGAATTTCTGTTCTGAGCAATCATGGATTAGGTTGGGGAGCAAAACCATGGACCATAGGAATAGCATGATCTACATTTATGTTAATCCAATCCAATAAGCATTTAACATCCACTTTATTCAGAATAGTATGCTAAGCTTTGAGAACACAAGGATAGATTTTAAAACACATGCACCTTATTGCTCTTACTTCTTGACATAACTTGCTAGTCATTTAAGAAAACAAAAAGTCCCAGTCACATAGAGTCTAGGTCTCTTAAATTTGGTGGATTTCTGAAAACTATTGGAAGTATATATTCTTCACCACATCCTGATAATCATGGGTTTCCATGATTATCATGAAAGTAGATTAAGGGCTCTGAATCCAAACATATGAAGTGCCATGGTAGACATGTTATTAGTCTTTGATGTGTTTGGGGAAAAGTAAGCAACATTTATGTCAGTGGTTCAATGAACTTCGAGTGTCTCATTCTTCCTAAACATCAATTTTGAATGGAGAGTACTTGTATTTATACATACATACATATATAATTTCCCTATTATTTAAAGTAAAATGCTTACTCTAAATTGAGGTCTTTCACTATAACGATACCATCTGATAAGCTATTTGCCAAATCACTGAATTCTGAATGTAATGCTTTATTGATTGTTGAGATAGACTTCTGTTATCAGTGTGAGATGAAAGAATTTGGAGACCAGTGTGAAAGCTAATGATTTTCTGATTTGTACCACCAGGTGGCACATTCAACAATTAGATTGCTTTCTGTAAAATAGTTTTATCATTCAATAATCCCTGGTTACACTTCCATTGCATGGATACAGAGATTCAACTTTAAACAATAGGCATTTCCGGATTTTCTTCAATCTATTCAGGCACTTCAGTCATTTTCAGGTGTGTCCAACTTTTCCTGACCTTTTTTTGGCAAAGATACCAAAGTAGTTTGCCATTTCCTTTTCTAGCTCATTTTCTAGGTGAGGAAATTAGGCAAACAAGGTTAAGTGACTTGCCCAGGGAAACCCAACTTTTAAGTGTCTAAGGCCACACTTAAATTTAGATATTCTTGAGTACAGGTCTGGTGCTATGTATCACCTAGCTACCCTGAAGCAAATGTCCAGTTTAACCTGAGTCCTCATATCTTAAGTTTGTACTTTCCTTCATTCTTAGAGAACTGTAATCAAGAGGTTGATTTCTGGGGGGAGGGGGGAAGAGGGAACAAGGCATTTAGGATTAAGGGGCTTATCCAAGGTCACACAGCTAATAAATGTCAAGTATCTAAGGCTAGACTTGAACTCAGGTATTCCTGACTCCAGGACCAGTTCTGGGGATTAATTTTAGTGGTAAGGAGGTTAAAGATTCTGGGGCTAGTTCAAAAATAAGAAAATATGAAAGTCTAAATAAACACACATATTACTATACCATTACTGTTTTTTTGATCCTCAAGTTTGCTATAAATCCATATAGATTTGTTGAGACAAAGCTATATTATAGAAGGGTTATTTTCAGCACAATTCAATTTTTCCCTCTTTCCCATTCATTTTTTTTTTTTTTAGCAGTCTTGGACTCAGGTGTCCCAGGATCTTATACTCCCTCTGTGGCTTCTCAGCACACTCTACTAAAATATCCAATCCAAGGTAACCTTCTCCCTGAGCAGTGCCTACACTTTAAATATGACATTCTTCTTTCCCTATAAGATTCCATGTAGCTATGATAAAGTAAAGTGATTGAAACCATAAGTTTACATTAAGATGCTATTAAGTGGTTAGGAAATAAATACATGTTAAAATCTATTACTTCTCTTTAAGGCACATTTGCTTTCTCCCCACCATCCCCCATACATAGAATTAAGAAGCTTCTATTTCCAAATTAATCTTAAATTGAATTTTGTTTGTTATTTTTTTTAAAAATATATTTCATTTAGCAAAGTACACTAAAAGCTTTTAGAAATAAGGATAGTCTTGATTCCATGTAACTAAATGGAAGGTATTTTTATCCCTGATAACTCAAGGAAAGAGAAGAATCTGTTTCTTCTTTGTCTATACCTTTAATTCCTTTTTCTTCCTATCCAGAATAAATCTAAACTCGTGTCACATAACAGTAAAGAAAAAGGCATCTTGCTTTATTATGTTGTGTATTGGGAAAACTTCTAGTATTTATCCTTTGCAAATAATAATAGCTTTTGGTTTTAGATACTTTTTATCATATTAAAATGTCATAGGTTTTTAAAATCATAAATCAGTTTTGTAATCTGTCACTAGGTTTTATAGAGGCAGGAATCTCTCTCAATTTTTTCATCATAATCTAATATTTATATCAGGGATGCAAGAATCATGCCAATTTTAGGAAAGCAGCTAACATAATTTATTATACTAAATAAAAATGGCTCAAACCATTTGATTATATCAATAGACATTAAAACAAATTCTTTTTGTTTCAGACAAGTAGATAGATAGATAGACAGATAGATAGATGGATGGATCGATGGATGGGTGGATGGATGGATAAATCTATCCCCAGCACTCAGCACATTGCCTTACAGATGATGCTTAATAAATGTATCTTGCCTTTCTGTTGCTTTCATGACTTCTAGGACACTTTCCTTGTTAAAAAAAATAGTTGGAATATTATTGTTTTGTAAGAAACGATCAGCAGGACGATTTCAGAGAGGCCTGGAGAAACTTACATGAACTGATGCTGAGTGAAATGAGCAGAACCAGGAGATATTATACACGGCAACAACAATACTATATGACGATCAATTCTGATGGACATGGCTCTCTCCAACAATGAAATATTTCAAACCACTTCCAATTGTTCAGTGAAGAAAGCCATATACACCCAGAGAGAGGGATGTGAAATGTGGACTACAACATAACATTTTCATACTCTCGATTGATGTTTGCTTACATTGTGTTTCCTTTATCTGATATTTCTTTCTTGTAGATACGATTTTTCTTGAACAACAATAAGTGTGGAAATATGTATACATATATTAGATTTGTCAAGTATTTTATCATAATTAACATGTAGTGGATATCCTGTCATCTAAGGGAGGAGTAGGGAGTACGGAGGAAAAATCTGTAACAGAAAACTTTGTAAGGGTTAATGTTGAAGAATTACTCATACATATGTTTTGCAAATAAAAAAAAAATAAAAAACAAAACAAAACAAAATAGAATTGCCTTTAAAACAACAACAACAAAAAAAGTCTCTGAAGTTTTTAAAATGTGTTCTTCCAAAATATGATCTGTGTGTCATACTATTTATAGCTGTCCTTTCCTTTATCATAATGTCAAGGACTGAGTAGCAATTTCTGCCCAAGAGTCCTAACATTTCTAATTCTATAACCAATTCCCTTCTTTCTTATTATAAAGAACCAGGTCCAAAAATAACAGACTTCCTAGTTGGTTTTTATACCTTTTGAAGGAACATGCTTTGTCTTACTCCCCTTACTCCTCTAGAATAATGTAGGCATTGAGGGCTTACACAGAATAGATGCTTAAATGCTTGCTGAAAGAAATTAGATTTATCTTAGAAATCACAGCCACACTGCCCTATAAGGACTCATTTTTTGAGAAGTTTGATGACAGTGAAAAGACTGAGCTTTGGGGCATCCTGTAAAACTAGTCCTCAAAACCCTAACTCAAAAGTATAACCTGAATACAACTACCATGTAGATGTGACTTCTTCCTCTTGTGAATTCCCTTTGCACTTTGAACTATCTTCTTGCACTTTCATATTCTACCTTGCCTTATAATGAATGATATGTATCAATCTCTTTTACCAGATTACCAGTAAAGAAATATGTTTTACTAATAACTGAATTCTTCAAAGCAAGTAGCAGATTTGTCAAGACAACTGCTTCAGAAGTGTGTACAATTCTAAGTATATTAGTTCAGTCATCTTAGGTTTTCTTATCTTATTATGACATAAATATTATAAAGAAGACAATTTCCTGAAATCACTGGTCAAATTATTTGCAACATTTATTTCATATATCACCAGGCATAATTTTTTTTTACTGTATTCTTTCACTAAAATACAATAAAACTAAAGAAACATGAGAGACTTTGGATTTCATATTTTACCTGCCTTACATTATAATATACATTTTAATTTGTTGGGAATTTTTTTCTTTTAAACTATTAATAGTTGTTCATTTAGAAAATAAAATTACTGATAGAAAGCTATCAAAGATCATAAAAAAAGAATAAATACCTACCAGATATTGTGAACATAAAGAAAACTTGAGGCTGCCTCAGTTTACAAACTCGTATTCCACTTGGAAAAAACTACCCATAAAATGTATAAAATGGAGCTATGATCTCATCAATTTTGATGACTCCTCAAACATACAAATTTTAGCTCATACATTGCCCTTTTGATCTTGTATGCTCTCTCCCATATTTTCACCATAGGGGTCCTCCCAACATGTTAGAAACCCTACTTGCTTTCTCCTCACTTGACTAGGATTCCAGGGAAGCATTCTGGAAGTCTCTTGCCATCCTTCATCTTCACAACATGGTTAGCCCATATTATCTTCCTTTCATACAATTCTCTAATGCCATCTTTCAGTTCCCTTCTTCAAAAGTCCTTAAATGTTTACACTTTCTAATCTGTTTGTACTGACCATGTGTCTCTGGATTACCTTCTCTTTGATAAACATTTTTCATGTTTTAAAAACTGATATGTTCATGTCTTCTACATATACAATAATAGTAGAATACTGATATTCAATAGATAGCTGTTCTTGGAAAAAATCAGGAATTGATATAATTATAGAATTTGGAATTTCCTGAAAGCAATCCAGTCTACTTTCTTTTTCCTGTTTAATTCTGGACTCAACTTGTGATCTTTTGGTATTGTCTATCCTGGATATACATGTCAGTGGACAAACTTTTCATTCCCATAAATCAAGGAGATCATTTTCAAGATTACTGCAATTGTCTGGCCAAGAGGTTATGACACCCTAAATTATGTGAATGGAGAGAAGGGTATGAATTATAGAGATGCTATAAAAGTTTAGCAACTAATAGGATATGGCTTTCTTAGTAAAGGGGAAAAGTAGAGGGGAAAAATGAAGCATGATTCCAAAGTAGAGAATGATAATAAATGGAAATACAGAGTTCCCTTTATAGAAATAAGAAAGTTTGGAAGAGAAATGAGTTTTGGAGAAAAAATCATGAATTCCATTTGGACATTCCAATAGAAATATTCAGTAGACAGTTAATAATATGGGGCTAGAATTCAGGTCTATTTTTCAATAAAAGAAAAATGCAATAAAGACATTTCATTCCTAATATAATAATATGAAAATAGAATTGAAAAATAATATAGTGGTTAAAATTATTGGCAGGTAAACATATTAAAAATATTTCAATATTTAATGTTCTTTTAAAAAAAGAATGCATCAAAAATAGTGCATTTCTATACCTACATTCTGTAGGTATAGAAAAACAAATGATATCTCTTTTTTAAATTATAGCTAAGTATAAAATAATCAGTCATTTTATGTATGACTTCTGGAATCATTAGCTTTGAAATCATACTAATCAATGTATTTTAAATTATACATTGAAATAGGGAAATATCACATAACATGACTTTAAAACCCCATTCTGGACCAAATTGACATTTGAAATTGATTATAAATTCACATTTTTAAAGGAGTCAACCTGGTATGATAGAAAGAGCTAAATAAGTTCAAATCTTAATTCTAATACTTCATAACTATGTGATCTTAGAATCAGTTTCCTCATTTTTTTAAAGGAGAGGAAGAGAGGGATGGAGGGAAGGAAGGAGACAGAGGCAGACAGAGAGAGGGGAAGAAGAAAGAGAGAGGGAGTGATAGAGGAAATGAGAGAGAAATGAGGGAGAGAAGAAGGGAGAGAGAGGGAAGGAGGGAGTAATAGAGATGGAGAGAAAGAAAGAAAGAAAGAGAGAGAGAAAGAGAGACAGACAGACAGACAGACAGACAGAGAGAATGAGAATTAAACAGCCTTTGGCTTCTCTTTCAATTTTGTTTAGAATGAAGCAACTATATATTGATACCTCTTTGATCTCCTTTGGGTAGGTACAGTAGAGACTGTAATCCTCCATGCTATTTCCTTCTCTGCAGGTTTTATCTCTATCTTTCACAGAAGATTCATCTACCATGTTGGGAGGATCTTTCTATTTCCTTAGATATTTCATAGAAAGTAGTGTATCATTCAGATTGCCGATCTGTCATCTCTCCTTATTAAACATGGAACTGCCTTTTTTTCATTTTCTACATGTCCTTGATGATATATTTTATGCGTTATTGCCATTTGACCCCAGATATCAAGCTGAAGGTAAGGCTAAATTGGCACCTAGGTGAGAATGACTTAGTCAAATAGAAACAAATAGTAGTCTTAAAAAATAAATAAATTAAAAAAAAAAGTAGTCAATATGATGTGTTATGGAAGAAATAGTACTGATCCTGGAATCAAAAGGTCTGAGTTTTTGCTCTAGGATCATACATTCAGAGCTGAAAGGATCCCTAGAAATTATTAGTTTCAACCCTTTCATTTTACAAAAGAAGGAACTGACACAGGATATCAAGGGGCTTACCAAAGTTCAGACAGGTAGCAAGTGGCAGAGCTTGTTCTTGAACCTATATCCTTGGAGTCAGAAAGACCTGCATTTGAGACCTACACCAGTTGATTACTAGCTGTGTAGCCCTGAATATGCCATTTCACCTATCTTAATCAATTTCCTCACCTATAAAGTGGAAATAATAGCACTTATCTTAAAGGTTGTTGTGAGAATCAAATTAAATAGTGAATGTAAAATACCTTACAAATATCAAAGTTCTACAAATGCAAGTTATTATTAATATTAAAGAGTATGGTGGACATTGAGTTGGCCTCAGTGTCAGTAAGACTTAGTTTCAAATCTTACTACTGCCACATACCAACTGTGTGACCCTGAGCAAACCACTTAACCTCTCAGTGAGAGTTAAGAGAGTTAGAGAGTTATTCAATTCTCTAAGACTATAATACAGAGAAGGGACTAATCTTTGTGGGTAGTGTTGATTCCTAATATGAAGTAAACCAAAGTAATCATTGAATCATTTTTTTCAAATCAATATATTTAGTTATTACTGATGCCAAATGTAGCGTTCTCTCTACACCATATTTTTTAAAATCTTGTTTCATTTAAATCTTGAGTCATTGGCTATTTGTGTAATCTTGAGCAAATCAATTAACTTCTCTGTGCCTCAGTTTCTTAATATATGAAGTAAAAGATTGGACAAGATGATGTCTGAGGATCTGACCAGTTCTAAAATTTCATAATTTCTACATTTATTATCTTCTTATCATCTTCAATTGGTAGGGAGGAGATACAAGTATTATTCTTGTCACACAGTGCAGGACACCAGACCAACTGTAGCTACACTTTTTTGCAATGTCCTTTTCCAACCTATTCATGTGAAGTTAGTTTAAGAAACAGTCACAAATAATTATGGACAACAATAGCAACAGAGTAAAACCTTGAAGCTTCAAAATATTAGTTAAATAATTCCCTGGAATCATAATAAAATCATAACAAACAGTTAAGTGGCACAATGAATAGAGAGCTGAATATAAAGTTAAGAAAACCTGAGCTCCTGAGTTCAAATTTAGTCCCTAATACTTAACTAGCTGTGTGATACTAGGCAAATCATTGGACTTCACTAAGCATTTCTTCCATCTCTATAAAACAGAAATAATGGTAGGGTTGTTGTGAATATTATACATTATATATAATATATATTATTTATGACATCTATTTTATGTACTCATATAATACATAACCCAAATACTAAATAATATACACAGAGTACACATACATACATATACATACACACGAGTACAGCATACACATGTGTGTACTTATATGTTAGGAATGTAAATTATGTGCATAAACGTGTTTGTATACAATAAATACACAAAACATAGACAAGAAATGTTTCACATGTATAAATTTTACATGTGTATATGCATACATAATGCATGTAAATCTGTTTTATACAACTTTATAAATCTTAAAGAACTAGATGAATACTAATAAGTTATAATTATTATTTTCCAAGACAAGGTGATAATTTAATGTCTTTGGAATCTTCACTCCATTTTCCTGATTCTGGTAGTAGAATTAAAGCCAAACTCACTATCAATATATAAGTCTGGAATGCCTTTGATCTTTATCATGCAGACTTGCTTTTGGTTTATTACGGAGCTTCCCAAGCCATTATTCTCAGACCATTATTGCTGATGCCATTCTCTGAGGTATGAGCATCTGCTGGCTGCAAACAGAGGGTCCAGCTGTTGTGTGGAGCCTGTCTGTGTTGTGTTGCCAAGCAACTGCTGAAAACCAAATCCCAGGGCAGGTTGCTTGCCAGAGCACACCTGCCTGCAGACCCAGCTATTTATTTAATTAAAAATCTGCTCCTGCAAAATAACCTGACCGGAAAGGCAATAGCGACAATCGATTACAACTGTATTAAATGGCCTACCCATATTGTTTCATTTACTATTTATTGCAAGCCAAAGGCATCTTGAACTACTACACTTACTTTTTCTGACTTTGCAAAGAGCATATTGGAGTGAAGTAAAAATGTAGTCTACTTGCATGTGAAAAATATTGAACACAATCTGTCAGGTGTGTTTTTCATTTTATAAATATTCCAAAAGTACACAATCCTTTCTTTCACAAGATGACAGATGATTATTCTGGTGATAATGTATTGTCATCTACAACACAAAGAAAGAACTTTATGTATTTACTATTGATAAGTTATCTTGAAAGAAAGGTGTTTATGCAGAATAAGCATTTTATCTCTCTTTAAAGTGAAGCAAAATATCTTTATTACCACTTCCTTTTTATTATATTTCTACCTAATAGTATACTGGTTTTCTCTTCCTGTTTTTAAAGTTAGCACAACTTCCTTTGGCTTTACTATCATGTAAAAAAAAAGAGAGAGAGAGAGAGAGAGAAAGCAAGAAAACCTGCTATTGAAACTTCCTTTAAAAATAAGGGAAATCTTGGCAATGCTTAAATATATGTCAACAGTGCCCTGTCATTCAGATATCAATTCAGACTCCCCTTTTCCTCTTGGGAACAACTATATCCAATAAGTGCTTTGCAAAGGGGGGAGGGGTGGTAGAGAGGGAAGGTCTCAGCTGTGATTGCATGACAGATTTATTTTTAATATCTATAAAGAATGGACTTTGAAAGAGGGATTTCAAAACCTGAGCATTTTACTAATTGGTTCAGTGACTATTACAGCCAAGAATGGGGCTCTTATAAACAATTTAATACATGGTATCACCAATGGCAACAAAAAGTATTAAAAACCTAGAATTATCTTTCTTTGAGTGATATATAAATTGGCTGAGCTGAGGTAGCTTATTTGCTGAAAATGCACTAAATAAAAAGAAGAAGAAAAAGAATATCAAATTAAAAGAATGGGACTAAGTATTTTAAGCAATGTGCTAGGCAACTGGATATTAGGAGACCTACATTCTAATGTGATTCTTATTATCTAGAATGATTAGTTTATATTTGATTCCTCTTATTGTCCCACTACCCACTTGATCTTCACTTCCCTATAATTTGGGGGTAGCTTCTATACAGCAAACCACTGAAATATCTCCCTGCAAGCTTACCAGTGACTTCCCCAAAGCCAAGTTCTATAATCACTTTTAGGATTCATCTCCCCAGAATTCTCTGCAGTATTTGAGACTATCTTTTCCTTTGCCTTCTGTGAGACTGATTTTCCTCTCAGATGCTTCTTCTCAATCTTTCTAGCTGGTAGTTTCCTCCTGTGTTCTTTGAATAGAAATTTCCCAACTCTCTCTTCAGGCCTTTCTTTCATCTTCTCTTTCTATAGGTTGGTAGATAAGTTGATGCAGTTGATATAGTATTTGATAGGGAATCAATATGAGTAAATTTCTAATCCTTCAGATATTAGCTAGTAATACTGAGCAAGTCACAACTCCATTAGCCTCAGTGTCTGAATCTGTAAAAAGGGAATAGAAATAGCATCAACCTCACATTATGTAAATGCAAAACATTTTGCAAAGTGCCATATAAATGTTACTTCTCTTCCTCCTACTTCTCTTTGTATCTTTTTCTTTTTATCATTATTATTATATTTTGCACTTCATTCCTGTTGCAATTTGCTTTGCTTCTATGTATATTTGTTATGATTTTTTTTGTTTGTTTAGCTTTTTAATTAGGAGAGAAAATAAATGCTTGTGTATTCTAAACTTCTAAAAATCTAGGTTCCACATAGTTCAAATAATGGTGTTTAAGTTGGAAATATTTTAAAGACAATATTGTGAAATTTTTTTATATAATTTTGGAATCAACATATTGATATGTTCAGTTTACCAAGAGAGATATCTCACTAGATTGTTAATATGTTTATCTTTATAGGGTTTGTTTAGATACAATATTGTATCTATCTTTTCTCAGATCATAACATTATTGATGATAGGATCTATATTTTTTCTTCATCAAATATGTTTAAACATATAACTGTGGCAAAAGAAATTTACTATCACATATTCTATTGATTTTCTTAAATGTCTATCTAAGAGTCTCTTCTAGAAAATTACCTTTTTGTCTCTCAAGTAGATGTCATCCCAGAAATATCACCCAGAGGGGCAGCTAGGTGGCGCAGTAGATAGAGCACCAGCCCTGAAGTCAGGAGGACCTGAGTTCAAATATGATATCAGACACTTAACATTCCCTAGCTGTGTGACCTTGGGCAAGTCACAACCTCAGTTGCCTCAGCAAAAAGCAAAAAAAAATAAAAATAAAAATAACTATCACCCAGAGTTATTACTAGTAATTTTGATGCCTAGTACACATAAAACAAAAAATAGCCCTCGAATCAACTTTATAATTCAAATTGTGAAAATAATTCAAATATGAGATAACTCAGGAGCTTATTAGAGCTTTAGAATTGAAAGAAATCAGGATCATCTAAACTGGGTGAGATAAGGATCATTTAAAATTGGGTGAGAATTTAAAGGTCATCTATTCTAACCCCTTTCTTTTATAGAAGAGAAATTGAAGGCCAGAAATTAATCAACCTCCCAAGATTCCTATTTCTTTCAAGGATATCACTATGCCATCAGATATCCTAGTTCAGGGCCTCAATCACCCCTGACTCTTTCCTTTCCCTCCTCACATTTGATAAGTAGCCAAGTTGCATCAAGTCTACCCCCTCTCCCATAATATCATTGACATTTATTTTCCTCTTCACTCATATTTCATTCTTCACTTAGTCAATACCTTATTGGAATCCTTTCTTGCTTCTTACCTTAACTATTAAAAAAAATCTTAATTATTCCCATCATTTACAGTCTTATTCATCCCAACTCATTTTGCATATAACTGCCAAAATAATCTTTCAAAAAAAATCTTTCATATCACTCTTCTGCTTTAAAAGCTATTAGTGACTCTCGGTTATTCATAAGATAACATACAAATCTGGTAGTACCTAAACTCTCCATGATTTGGCTTTGGGCTACCTTTCCAACTTTCCCTTCCCTGGAAGACAAGCTAGGCTATTCGCTGTTTCCTGAGATCATCATTGTATCCATCCCCTATATTTCAGCCCTAGAATGCACTCCCTTTTTTTTCTCAAACCTTTTTCAAGACTCAATTTAGGCACCACCTCTGAAAATCCTAACTTGATCTGGTAAGTTATGAATGTTATCTTTATCCTTAAATTATCTTATATTATGTGTATATATTTTTATTCCTACACTAAGAGCTGTGTGTATCCTCAGCACCTAGGACAATATCTTACAAAAAGCATGAATATAATAAATATTATCAAATTCAGTTAAATTGAATACTTTGGAGATAGTAAGAATTTAACAAAGTAAATGTTTATTGGTTGAATGAATGACTGTGGGCTTTCAAAGGTTATGTCAATGAAAAACAAATGTGGACAAACTTCTCTGAGAGGAACAAATTATATGCCTATTGTTCAAAGATTAGGCTGGCTAATGTCTCAGAATCACATCATGAAAATGTGGCCAAGAAAGAATTTAATTTTTTTCTCTTTGCCACAAAGGCTCATACAGATCATCTGTTAAGTCCTGAAGATGGCTGCTGTTTCAATTTGTGTAAGGAACACCAAAACTAAAGACCTCATGAGTGAGACAGGAGTCTCTGTAACCTCCTCTAACCTCCCCTCAAACCAACAA
>JAJPUD010000411.1:442036-533404 GCA_023553655.1 Myrmecobius fasciatus
ATGGCAGGAAATACAGAATTAGTTATTTTAACTGTGAATGTGAATGGAATGAACTCTCCCTTAAAGCAGAAGCAGATAGCAGATTGGATTAAAAACCAGAATCCAACAAGATGTTGGCTACAAGAAACACATCTAAAACACAGAGATACATACAGGGTGAAGGTAAAAGGCTGGAGCAGAATCTATTAGGCTTCAGGTGAACAAAAAAAAGCAGGGGTAGCAATCCTGATCGCAGACCAAGTAAAAGCAAAGATAGACTTAATTAAAAGAGACAAAGAAGGAAATTATATCTTCCTAAAGGGTACCATAGATGATGAAGCAATATCAATATTATATCAACTATTCGAAAAAATAGGGAATGAAGGACTCCTACCAAACTCCTTTTATGATACAGACAAGGTACTGATACCTAAACCAGGTAAAACAAAAACAGAGAAAGAAAATTATAGACCAATCTCCTTAATGAATATTGATGCAAAAATCTTAAATAAAATATTAGCAAAGAGATTACAGAAAATCATTCCTAGAATAATACACCATGACCAAGTAGGATTTATACCAGGAATGCAGGGATGGTTCAATATTAGGAAAACTATTAACATAATTGACTATATTAATAACCAAATTAACAAAAACCATATGATAATCTCAATAGATGCAGAAAAAGCATTTGACAAAATCCAACATCCATTCCTATTAAAAACATTAGAGAGTATAGGAATTAATGGACTTTTCCTTAAAATAGTCGGTAGCATCTATTTAAAACCATCAGCTAGCATCATATGTAATGGTGATAAACTGGAACCATTCCCAATAAGATCAAGGGTGAAACAAGGTTGCCCACTATCACCATTACTGTTCAATATTGTATTAGAAATGCTAGCCTTGGCAATAAGACAAGAAAAAGAGATTAAAGGAATTAGAGTAGGTCATGAGGAAACCAAATTATCACTCTTTGCAGATGATATGATGGTCTACTTAGAGAACCCTAGAGAATCAACTAAAAAACTATTAGAATTAATCCACAACTTTAGCAAAGTTGCAGGATACAAAATAAATCCACATAAATCATCAGCCTTTTTATACATCACCAACAAAACGCAACAGCAAGAGATACAAAGATAAATTCCATTCAAAATAACTATCGATAGTATAAAATATTTGGGAATATATCTGCCAAGGGAAAGTCAGGATCTCTATGAGCAAAACTACAAAACACTCTCCACACAAATAAAGTCAGATCTAAACAATTGGAAAAACATCAAGTGCTCTTGGATAGGTCGAGTGAATATAATAAAGATGGCAATATTACCTAAACTAATCTATCTATTTAGTGCTATACCAATCAAACTCCCAAGAGATTATTTAACTGAACTAGAAAAAATAACAACAAAATTCATCTGGAAAAACAAAAGGTCAAGAATTTCAAGGGAATTAATGAAAAAAAATGCAAATGAGGGTGGCCTAGCTGCACCAGATCTAAAACTATATTATAAAGCAGTGGTCACCAAAACCATTTGGTACTGGATAAGAAATAGAGTAGTGGATCAGTGGAATAGGTTAGGTTCACAGAACAAAATACTCAATGACAATTGTAATCTAGTGTTTGATAAACCCAAAGACCCCAGTTTTTGGGATAAAAACTCACTATTTGACAAAAACTGCTGGGATAATTGGAAACTAGTCTGGAAGAAATTAGGCATTGACCCACACCTAACACCATATACCAAGATAAGGTCAAAATGGATTCCTGATCTAGGCATAAAGAATGATATTATAAACAAATTAGAACAATGTAGGATGGTTTACCTCTCAGACCTGTGGAGGGGGAAGGAATTTGTGACCAAAGAAGAACTAGAGGTCATCATTAATCACAAAATAGATAAGTTTGACTATATCAAGTTAAAAAGTTTTTGTACAAACAAAATGAATGCAGACAAGATTAGAAGGGTAGCAGTAAACTGGGAAATTATTTTTACATCCAAAGGTTCTGATAAAGGCCTCATTTCTAAAATATATAGAGAATTGACTCAAATATATAAGAATTCAAGCCATTCTCCAATTGACAAATGGTCAAAAGATATGAACAGACAATTTTCAGACGAAGAAATTGAAACTATCTCTGGTCACGTGAAAAGGTGCTCCAAGTCACTATTGATCAGAGAAATGCAAATTAAGACAACTCTGAGATACCACTACACACCTGTCAGATTGGCTAAAATGACAGGAAATGATAATGATAACTGTTGGAGGGGATGTGGGAAAACTGGGACACTGATACATTGTTGGTGGCATTGTGAACTGATCCAACCATTCTGGAGAGCAATTTGGAGCTATGCTCAAAAAGTTATCAAACAGTGCATACCCTTTGACCCAGCAGTGTTTCTACTGGGCCTATATCCCAAAGAGATTTTTAAGGAGGGAAAGGGACCCACATGTGCAAAAATGTTTGTGGCAGCCCTTTTTGTAGTGGCAAGAAACTGGAAATTGGAAAGATGCCCATCAATTGGAGAATGGCTGAATAAATTATGGTATATGAATGTTATGGAATATTATTGTTCTGTAAGAAATGACCAACAGGAGGATTTCAGAGAAGATTGGAGAGAATTGCATGAACTGATGCTGAGTGAAATCAGCAGAACCAGGAGAACATTATACACAGCAACAAGACTATACGATGATCAATTTTGATGGATGTGGTTCTCTTCAACAATGATGTGATTCAAACCAGTTGTTCTGCAATGAAGATAGTCATATGCATCCAGAGAGAGGACTGTGGGAGCTGAGAGTGAACCACAACACAGCATTTTAACGCTTTCTGTGAATATTTCTATGCATTTTGTTTTCCTTCTTAGGTTGTTTTTTGTCTTCTTCTCTTTCTAGATATGATGTTTCTTGTGCAGTAAGGTGACTGTATAGATATGTGTATACATGTACTGTATTTGTCATATAATTTATCCTATCTAGCATGTACTAGATTACCTGTCATCTAGGGGTGGGGGGTGGGCAGAAGGAAAGGAAAATTTTGGGGAAAAAATAGTTTTTTTTTTGGTCTTTTTTGCAAAGGTCAATGTTGAAAGGTCACTCATGTTTTGTAAATAAAAAGCTTTATAAAAAAAAAAGACCTCATGAGTATATGAAGAATGAAAAAATAAATGAATTAACAATTGGTAAGAACATCTTGTGGAAGTGGACATTCAATGGGATCTTCTTTAGAAGATTAGCATAGGCTCCTAGCACACTTCACCAAGGGAGGACAATAATAAAGACTGATGGTGTGTCTTGTTGGATCCATCTCATTACATTATAATCATATCTCATATAATAGTTGTTACCTACTTCAAAGGATTATCATAAAGAAAACAATGGCAAGCATAGTTCCTGATGTAGATCAGTCACTTAATAAATGCTTTTAGACTTTATTTGTAAGCAAAACAAAGACTATTAAAGCTATAAAAGAGCTTAGTGATCAGCATTTTTAATTTCTTTACTTTACAGAAGAGGGAAGACCTAGAGGTAATAACATGAGTAGATGAGATTATACAATTTAAGTGACACAGTCATGTGGTACAGTAAATTAAGCACTGGGCTAGGCGTCTGGAAGAATTAAATTCAATCTGACCTCAGATACTAACTAGCCATATTACCCTGGGTAAGTCAATTAACCTGTCTGCCTTATTCTCCGTCTATATAAAATAGGGATAATATTGGCAAATTACTTCTAAAAGGCATATGGAGCAAATGAGATAATATTTGTAAAGCACATAACAAAATGTCCAGCACATGACAGACCCTTAATGTTTGTTTCTTTCCTTCCTTCCTTCCAAAAACAAATTTAGAATTAAACTCTGCTATTAGAATTCAGCCATGACTTGTGAAAGTAGAAATTCTGGCCATAGTACTTAAAGTCTTTACTGAATCCCTGTCTTACTGCTGGGGGTATTCCTTCACAAAGTGCCCCTGTGGATAGTAAGAATCACTTAATGATATATTGGCCCTAGGAGCTCAAAAGACAATGAATATTATTAAAGTAAAAACAATGTTGCCCAGGAGAAAATTTTGTTTGTGCCAGTATGTTCTTGTCAGTCATAGAATTTATAACTTAGGGAATTTAGAAGTCATAATCCTTTTTTTTTTCTTTTTACAGATGAGGAATTTGAAGAACAGGGAGGTCAAAAGACTGTGAGGTGGCTCAGTAATTGGCAAAGCCTTTCTTTAAACCTCACTTCTCCACTGAGAAATCCAAGTGTTCTTTCTAACACCTCATACTGCCCTTTTTATTTCCTCTCTTTCCTCTATAAGTTTATTTTTCCTTTTTCAGGTATTTTCTTTATTTAAAAAATAAATTGCTATTCTCATATGTCTGGGGGGGTGAAAGGAAATTTTATTACTTGGCACTCATAATATTGTTAATTAATTTAGTCCAGGGAGGCTGAATATATCAATCCAAAGGGCTTAATTTTAAAGTGCTTCAAAAAGTTCAAGGAAAAACATGCAGTTACTACTAGGCTACTAAGTATTTATAACCCCAAAATTATTCTGTGCATTTAGAGTTAAACAAATCTTGTGGTTTAAGCCAAAGACTGCTATCATCAGGCCTTTTGTTCAGACATCTAAAGGGAATCATGCATAAGGCTAACAGTGACAGAACATGTGAAAACTAAAGGACCCTTTTCTGGAAGACAGCAATGCAAAGAGTAGAAAAGAAAGCCAGGCACTAATAAAACATTCAAAAAATAAAAAAAATAAAAACCCAGAAGAGAAGCTTTACATAATAGAAATTCAATTTCGGATATAATCTTTTATTGTTCTTCTTGGTGGTTTGAAATGATCCCATTTATTGATATTCAGGTTAAAGGGGAAAAAATAGACTTTTTTTTTTTTAAAGAAAGATAAGTTCCTATGACTTCAAGTTGTACAGATAATGCTGAGCTACCTGTGAAGTAGCAAGCTCCCTGTCACCAGAGAGGTATTCATATAGAAGCTGGATGTCCAGTTTTCAGGAATGCTACTTAGAAGACATCTTTATAAGACCAGATATATCATTTTAGTTGAATCTAAATATTTATGTGGTTGTTAATTAATTTCATTGATACAAATAAGTCAAATATTTATATAGTTATTAATTTTATTGATAAAAATGTTTTAGTAACTATTTGATCTTTTGGGAACAGAATCAGGTTGTCAAATGTTTCATGATTAAATATATATTTCTTTAGGAAAACCCTGAAAAAAATTCCTTCACTTTTTAAAAGATTTTCCTACTGACTGGAATTTAACTATACCAAGTTTTGTGCTCTTTTCATTTCAGATTTGTATTTGCTCAAAGAAGTACATATGTCTAGGATATTCTATGATGGAGAATTTTATTTGCTTAGATATGTTTCCTACTATATACTAAAAGTAATTCAGTAGTTGTAACTTCCTTAGTGATGCAGCTTAGAGCAGTCACATTTGAAAAAAAGAAAGAAAAAGTAAACTTTTTCACCTAAATTTATTTTTAATGATCATTTTCACTCAATATTTTTAACAAACAAAAGAATACTCAACCCAAGTACTTTTGTTTTTTTTCTTTTTTTATTTTTTCTGTTTTTTTAAACATATGCATAATTAAATACATGAATACTTCCACTGAGATTCAGGATATTCTAAATAAGAGAATTATAATTATGACTGCCAATTACAATAAAATAAAAAATGGCTTATCCAAGATGACCTTCTGGCTTTGGTGTTCATTTGTCTAAATCCTATTTAATTAATTCCTCAGGGTTTAAGTATAATTTTTTTTTTTAATCTTGTAAACTGCTCATGTTTTCTTAAGTTATAGTAGATAAGAATTTTGGTTTGATTCCTCAGTCATACCTTCCTCAAAAAAAAAAAAAAGTTCTTATCTACAGAGAATGGTGGGCATATATGTATATCCCTCACTCTCTGTAGGTATAGATTCATACACACACACACACACACACACACACACACACACACACACACACACAATTTCCATTCTACAAGTCTTTAATCCTACTCAATCAACTTGCCTGATTAAATCTCTTCCTCATGTGACTGAGACAGAAAATAAGAATTATTTAAAGATTTATGAGAGGTCAAAATAGAGAAAGTAAATGTGAAGGTCAAATATGTAGTATCTCCATGTTTGTGTTAGCAGGGTTTGTAGTTTAAGGCTTTGGGGAGGGAACAAATCAAAGAAAGATAAAGTTCCATTTTCTGTCATGTATAATTCTAGAATTTGAGGGCTCTATTACTGACTACTTCATCTAAAGAATTATATTAAATAATATAAATGTCTATTATTATATACAATTATTTTAAAAAGGAGTTCAATCAATCGTTTATTAAATACTCACTACATCCCTTGTACTGTGTTAAGCAAAGAATATACATTTTTAAGAAATGAAACAATGTTTCTTCTCAAGGAATTTATACTCGACTGATGTCAGAATTTCTCTTATTTTGAAGGAATGTGATTTTTCCTTTATATTTACATAGTGAAATTCCTTAACCAGGTGTATATATATGGCAATGATAAAAATAATTCACATTCACCAAAATATTTATAGCAACAATTTTTGTAGCACAGAACTGGGAAAAAAAAAAAAAGGTTATTGACTAGAGTGCCTCAACAAATTAGGGCACATGAATGTGACATAAACATGTACATTATTGTACCATGAGAAACAACATGATAAATATCAACAGGTATTAGAAGATATTCACAGATGCAAAGTAAAATGAACAGAACTAAAATAACAATATACATGATGACTAGAAAAATCCTATCAATTAAACTGCCTAATGAAATCTTCCACATATGACTGAGACAGGCAGTAAGAATGAATTCAAGATCTGTGAGAGGTCAAAGTAGAGAAAGTGAAGATGTAGGTCAAATGTGTAGTAGGAAATACAATTTGGGAAGAAGAGCAACAATAAAACAATTGGAACAGAATGTTGTGAAATTATAATGACCAAATTTGTCCCCAGTAAAGAGATAAGAAGATTCTCCTTTCTATTTTATTTGCAGATGTAGAGACTATGGTTGAGAATGGTTTATAATGTTCAACTTGTTTGATGAGTCAGTTTTACTGATCTGTTTCCTCTCTTGCTTATAATTCTATGTGTGTGCATGTGTGTGAGTGTGTGTGAAAGAGAGAGAGAGACAGAGGTTCAGGATATTCTAAATAAGAGAATTATAATTATGACTGCCAATTACTATAAAATAAAGATAGAGACAGAGAAGGAGACACAGAGAGAGACAGAGGCAGAGACAGAGAGGGAGACAGAGAGGGACAGAGGGGAAGAGAGGAAAAAAACAAAATAAAGGAATAGGGGTTATAAGTTCTATCACTATATAACTTTATAGTAGAAATGTATTATAGCCTTCAAATAGGGAGCATTTTATACACTATTAACCAGTAGTATTTAAAAATACTTCATAGAATAAAAGATAATTTATAAAAGACAATGCAGTTGTTTAAGTGTGTGAATTAAATAATGAACCATGAGCATTTTGTCTGGGTTTTTTATTTGCAAAAGTTCTCTTTTTAATTAAATGATGCATAGGTTAGGGAAAAGAGTATTATTGTACTTGACCTCTGTGACCATAAGTAAGTCACTTAACATCTTTGAGACTCCATTTCCTCCTCTGTAAAATGGGGATAATGATAACTGCATTTTGTGCTTTATAGATTGCAAACAGTAAGACAATATATAAATGGGAATTATAATGTTGCAATTATTTTCTTTTTTATAAAGGAGGTCAGATGGAAATAATCTGAGTTCAAGTCTTGTTTACTCTATGTCTAACATGCTATGGATTATGTCAAGTAGTCCATCTTTATCAGTAAAGAGAAAAAGAGAAATTGTGAAAAGAATATTCAAGTGCCTGCAGGTCATCTTTTTATCTAGTAAAATCTAGGACTGGAACTAAAACAGATTTCTGTTATCTACTCTAATGTACTTACTTCATAGTTGACTATTTTGTTTCCTTCTTGAATTATCATATGAATGTAGGATAGTGAAAGAAGAGTGAAAATCTCTGTAGTCTTTACATGTATTAAAAGTATGGTGAAAGGCACATTTTTTTTTTAGTTTTCTTTTTTCTTCCTAATAATAATAAATGTGTATTAAGTGTATACTATGTGCAAAGTACTGTATTATATTTCCCAAAGGAAAAACTAAACTATGACATATTTGGAAGCACAGAGAATTTTATGCATATAAGTCCATTTAATTCTCCCTACTATCCTGAGTAATAGGCATTATTAGTCCCAGCTTTGTGAGAAAGCTGAAGCTTGGAAATATTATCTGACTTGCCCCTGGTTATAGAACTAGCAAGAGTCACAGACAGGATTCAAATCTTTTTATGCCTTAGCCCCAGGTCCAGTGTTTTTTGCACTATATTCTTTCTATCACTGTAAACTTGCACACAAAGGGTCATTTTCAGTTGCTGAGATGGCAGGCAGCTATGTGGCTCATGGATACAATACTCAACTTGGAGGCAAGAAAACCTGAGTTCAAATCCAGTATCAGACACTTACTTAACTGTACAATGTTGGAAGTTACTTAAACTCTGCCTCAGTTTCCTCAGCTTTAAAATGGATATAACAACAGCACCTTCTTCCTAAGATTGTGATGAGGATCAAATTAGATAATATTTGTTAAGTAGATAGTACCTGGTTCAAAGTAGATGTTTAATAAATGCTTATTCCCTTTCTTTTTCTCCCAGGGGACACACTGGTATATTTTTCATTTGTTCTTCAGGGAAGGTGAAGTTGTCTAGACTAAATTTGCATCAGAAATGATTTTCTACTTTCCGAGAAGAATGTTGACTTTTCCTTATTCCTGCAAAAGGTTTGAATAAAGATGGTATAATGCAGGCAAGGTGAAAGCATTTTTTGCAGATCTAGAGTTGTTCTGTAATTGCTATGTGCCACACACTCCTTATCTTGTGAGCTAATAATAAATGAATACACCATCCTGGTGGAAGTGGGAGTTTGAAGGCCAATTAAATGGAACGAATTTTCTCAATGTGTCAAAATAATGCAAGTGGCTGTGCTAAATAAATTCCTGCTGATACACTGCTGTGAAAATTGAGTGATGAATAACCTTCAAGCATTATTCCTTACTTGTTTGAGGCACAGTGCTCTAATGACTAGATATTAAGATGTAATATATTGCAAGGCTGATGTTAGAGCTTTCATTATAATTTCCTGCTTCCAATGCATCATCATTTTCTCCAGCTTACTCTCTCTCATCCATTCATGCAATTTAACATGGATCATATTTAGGTCTAATATCTAAAAGAAATTTAGGGCAAAAAGAATCAGAAGTCAAATGAGATTTTTTAAAGTTAAAAAGTACAACTCCCAACACTGGGATTATTTGTTACCTGCAAACACTGGTAACATAGTTCAAAGTTTTGTGAAACTGTAATTGATAATTATTTCAGGTCATTACTTTTTGTATCTGTAATGTTTGTATTCATGTTGAGGCCAAAGTTCGTTTTTAATACTATTTCTTTTTTTTTTTTCTTACTACATGTAAAGAAAGTTTTAACTTTTTTTTATTTGAGTTATATATCTTCCTCCCTCCCCTCTCCTCTCTCTAAAACAAACGGATATTGGTTATGTATGTACAATCATGTAAAGCATTTCCTTATTTGTCACACTATGAAAGCAGAAGCAGACTAAATGGAAAAACAACAACAAAAGTGAAAATAGGTGTGCTCCAATCTACATTCAGACTCTATTAGTTCTTTCTATACTTCTGGATAGCATTTTCTATCATGAATCAGTCTTTTGGAATTGTCTTGGAGTCATTGTATTTCTGAGAAGAGCTAATTTATTCATAGTTGATCATTGCACAATATTGTGGTTACTATGTACAATGTGTCAGTTCTGCTCACTTCATCCAAATGTTATTATAAGAGAAAAGATAAATGCAAAAGTTTCTATTATTTTAAATGTAAAAAAGGAAGAATTTATGTTATATTAAGCTTTAATGAAAGTCATTTAAAACAATTTTAAAAGGAAGAAATGCAAAGAATAAAAATGTATAAGGATAAATGTTCTAAATCATAAACAAGATAAATGCAAATTAAAGCAATTCTGAAATTTCACCTCATGAACAACAGATTGCGAAGGTAGCAAAAGTAAGAAATAGTCGATGTTGGAGGGGCTAATGTAAGACATACATTTTAATACTTTGCTGGTAAAATCATGAATTGGGCTAACAATTCTGGAAAATAATTTAGTATCATGTAAGAAAAAAAATCATTATATCATTCATATCTTTTGTCCCAGTGATTCCATTGCTCGGTATATAACTGAAGGAGGTCAGTGATAAAAAATGGTCCCAAATATCCATCCAAATATTCATAACAACACTTTTCATGGCAACAAAATAACTGAAAAAAAAGAGATCACTGGCTGCCCATTGATTGGAGAATACTGGAACAAATGTAACATATGAACATAATGGAATATTATAATACCACAGGAAATTACTGTGAGGGAATTCACATAAATATGGAAAGACTTGAATGAACTGCTGCAGAAAAAGTAGAATCAAGAAAACGAAATATAAAAACAGAGCATCCCATGGGCATCTTGCTTTCAGAGTGGGAAGACACTTGAAGACAGGAAGAACTAAGTTCAAATTCAGTTTCACACACTTAGAAGCTGTGGAAAATTGGAAAAGTAACTTACTCTTTTGGCTTTAGTTTCTCATCTATATATAACATGAAGCGCTTTGACTCAGCAGCCTCTAAAATCCTTCCTAAATTTAAATCTACAATCCCATTATGTGGGACAAGTGCTAGACTCCCATTCCCAAATTAATTAATCAGAGATATCTTCAGGTACAAAGAAAAAGCATTTATTTAGTCCCTGCAGGGAGAGGCCCAAGGATACCTAAGAGGCATCCCAGCTCCCACCATGTACTCAACCTGACCAACAAGAAGTAGAACACCTGGTTAAATAGGAAAAAAACCCAAGCCTTTTCACTGGATAGACTAAAAAGATGTAGCTAACCTTGACCAATGGTTATCAATGTTGTCTACTTCCCACAGGTCATGTCACTTCCTGTAACTTTCTGAGGGTCTGACTTTTACAGACCATGTGATTCTCTGCAACCCAGGTTTCAAGACCTGATCTTCCCCCTTTGGAAATAGGGATCATGTGACTTAGTCTCAAACTAAGAAAACTTCACCCAATCAGTCCCATTCACCATGATGATACACAATTAGGATTATAGGTCATAGGCAGTTGCTGTGATAATTCATTTTGCTTTTTAAGTTAGTTCAAGAGAGGATTCTCTGGGGAGGCAATAGAATTGTAAAAGCAAAAGTCATCAGTAAAGCATTAACAATCATAGATATTTATTATTAGATAAGCCTATTTAGCTAAAAGGAAAGAAAGTTTCATTGAATCTTTTTATTCTCTTTTCTGCCTTTTTTTCCTCCCCTTTCTTCACCTCCCCACCCCATCTCTATTTTACCTGCTTTAGTATCAGCTATGAATTTCATTAGCATGTTGATTATTCTCTTAGAAACTTCAATGAAGATGTCAAGTAAAAGCAGGATGAGCAGTAATCCCTAAGGCATGCCAACCATCACCTTCACTCTCTGGATACATTTCAGTTTGATCATTAACCTATGTTTGCAATCCATCAGCAGATTTTCCTTCCATGTGACATACTCAAATTTAGAGTTAATTTTCTAAATTCAATGTCATGCAATGCTATGTCTTCCTTCTTGTCAAAAACACTAGCATAGTATGTATATGCATATATGATAGCTATTATATATGATCTGGTCTTCTAGTATTCAGATAACAAAAATCCAACTTATATTCAAAGCTTAAATAATTTTGCTGCTAGATCTTGTATATTGGTGGCATATATTTCAAGAAATCAGTCTTTGTCATGTCCAAATGAATATCAAAGGAAGCCTTTATAGAGGAATGAGTTGTACCAAGGAATTAAAACAGATTTTATGTTATTCCACTTTTTTAAAAAGTTTTGTTTGTAATCTCCTAGTGACGGATCTACTAGGAAAAACTGATTAAAGATAATGATCGTTCATTAGACATGCCTTTTTCTTAGCTATAAGTAAGTACAGTAAAAGTATAAAGAACAAGTAAGGTTCTTTGGAGATGGAGAGTTAATGAACCTAATAACATTGTGCCACCACAGGACCACAAAAGTCCATAAACATTTAGTAAGAACCGGTTATGTATCTGATATTACATTAAGCACTAGAAATATAAAGAAAGGCAAAAGACCCTGTTCTCAAGGAACTTGCAATCTGATGGGGGAGCAAAAAAAACTGCAAAAAATATGTATAATTAGTTGTACACATAGTGTTTATAGGATAAATTGGAAATAATCTTTAGAGGAAATTATAAATTAAGAGGGAGTGGGAAAGACTTCCTATAGAGTAAGGACTCAAACAACAACGAACTTGGTCTGGGACTTATTGGTGATCAATGAAATTCAGAATAATTTTGTTTCAAGGCATGGTGCTTAAGATAGATATCTATCCAGTAAACCCCAAGATATCTTTCTTTCTATGATCCAGACCCTGTGTCAAGCCCTAGAAATAAAAAGAAAAAAGTAGTCCCTGTCCTCAAGGAATTTATAACACACAAGATAAATGCATTAAATATGATCTTAGTCTAAGTAGTAGCCAGAATCTGTTTGGGGTATAAAGGTAAAAAACATTTTTTTTGCAAAAAGGAAAATAATCTTGTTGAAGTTGTTTCCTATGTCTGATTTACCCTGCTGTGAGGATCACAGCTCCCACACTAAGATTGTGAGTTAAAATCTAAGAGTATTCTGTGGGCACATTAGGTGACATGGATCAAAAGTTTGCTAATAATGAAATATAGAATCATTTGGTAGCACAATACATATGTACTTTTTATATACTCATTTTGCTTCTATTTGTGTATGTTTTCTCTTTCTTTCTGCTTTATCCATAAAAACTCTTTGAAGTTAGAAATTACATGGGGTCCAACTTTAGAACTGGAAGAGACTTTAGAGGTCAGCCCAATCCACTTATTTTACAAGTAAGAAAATTCAAAAAGGTTGATTGACTGGTCCAAAGTCACACAGGTAACAAATACAATAATCTAAGATTAGAACTCAGGTCCTAAAACGACAAGTGCAAAGGTCTTTCCATTGACCTTTGTTATTTCCTCTAGAATGTATAATATATTAAATCCTCAATAAATATTTGATGAATGAATCAATAATGAATGAGTGAATAGCACTATAGAGTTGGAAACAGCTCCAACAAATGCTAATCTAGTATCTGATTGAAAATCTTCAATGACATAGTAATTAATAAGGTTCTCATTTCTTTATTAACATGGTGATGATAATTATTGTATATTAAGGAGGCCTGTAAAATTCTTAAGGAAAATAGTTTTTTTTATCTTAATCATTTTTGTCAAAGTGGATTTCATTGGACACACTACCTGATGCTGGATTGGTGGAAGAAAATAACCTGAAATGCACTAACTATATTTTCAGTAAAATATTTTCACTGGAACTTATTTTCAAGGTGCTTATTGAAAAAAATGACTTTAATGACATTTCACTTGGCTGATTTTTCAGATATAACTAGCTTTCTAAAAAAATCTTTAAAGAGATCTGAGTTCTATTGTAGTTGTGCCTGTAATTAATTGTATGATCTTATATAAATCTCTTCCCCTTTGAGGACCTAATCTCTTTATCTATAATATGAGTGGCTACTTTATCTCTAAATATTTTCTGTGCCTAAAGTCAAATCTAAATCCAATGATTTGGGAAATATAGGGGAAAAGAAAAAAATTTTTAGGGAAAATAACTGAAAGTTTTATTAAATCTATCCAATTTTTAAAATTATAATTTTAAATACTGAATTAATAGTTAGAAGATTAGAGTTCTAGGTCTACCTTGTCATTAATTTGACAATACCTTAGACAAATCTCCTAACCCTTATAGGCCCTTGTTTATTCAAATGGAAAATTATGGAGCTAAACTGGATAATTTCTGTGTACTATTATTTTGTTAGTCTGTTTATTAATGTGAAAGCTCCCTTCTCTGATGCAAATCAAGAACTTCTTTCTTCCAGGGCATTAAAAAAATTCAACTGACTTTCTCAAGATCACAAAGCTGGTATCTAGCAGAAGCAGTGATAAATATAGCTCATACTCACACAATATACTAGTCACAAAACTTCTATCATATATTTTTTCCCTAGAGAAAATGTAAATTATTTTATTTTATTTTATTAAAGCTTTTTATTTGCAAAACATATGCATGGGTAATTTTTTAACAGTGACCCTTGCAAAGCCTTCTGTTCCAAATTTTTCTCTCCTTCCCCCACCCCCTCCCCTAGATGGCAGGTAGTCTAATACATGTTAATTATGTTAAAATATGTGACAAATTGAATATATGTATACATATTTATACAGTTATCTTGTTGTACAAGAAAAATCGGATCTACAAGAAAAAAAAAAAAAAAAACCTGAGAAGGAAAACAAGATGCAAGCAAACATCAACAGAAAGCACGTAAATGCTATGCCGTGGTCCACACTCAGATCCCACAGGCCTCTCCCTGGGTGTATATGGATTTCTTTACCACTGAACAATTGGAACTGGTTTGAAACATCTTATTGTTGAAGAGAACCATGTCTATCAGAATTGATCATCATATAGTCTTGTTACCATGTATAATGATCTCCTGGTTCTGCTCATTTCACTCAGCATCAGTTCATGCAAGTCTCTCCAGGCCTCTCTGAAATCATCCTGCTGGTTGTTTCTTACAGAACAATAATATTCCAGGACATTCATATACCATAATTTATTCAGCCATTCTCCAATTGATGGGCATCCATTCAGTTTCCAGTTTCTTGCCACTACAAAAAGGGCTGCCACAAGCATTTTTGCATATGTGGGTCCTTTTCCCTCCTTTAATATCTCTTTGGGATATAAGCCTAGTAAAAACACTGCTGGGTCAAAGGGTATGCACAGTTTGATAACTTTTTGGGCATAGTTACAAATTGCACTCCAGAATGGTTGGATCCTTTCACAATTCTACCAA
The DNA here is from genome assembly GCA_023553655.1 of Myrmecobius fasciatus. Lineage (NCBI taxonomy): Eukaryota > Metazoa > Chordata > Mammalia > Dasyuromorphia > Myrmecobiidae > Myrmecobius > Myrmecobius fasciatus. The sequence goes on from JAJPUD010000411.1 coordinate 457,143, forward strand.
CAATGTATCCCACATCCCCTCCAACATTCATCATTATCTTTTCCTGTCATCTTAGCCAATCTGACAGGTGTACATTGGTATCTCGGATTTGTCTCAATTTGCATTTCTCTGATCAATAGTGATTTGGAGCACTTTTTCATATGACTAGAAATAGTTTTAATTTCATCATCTGAAAATTGTCTGTTCACATCCTTTGACCATTTATCAATTGTAGAGTGACTTGAATTCTTATAAATTTGAGTCAATTCTCTATATAAAAAATATAAATTCTTTAATAACAGAAGTTGTTTCATTTGTTTTTGTCTTTGAATTTCCTGATTGATCTTGCGTCATTCTCATACCAGTCCTATAAAGTAGGTCATTTATTACTAACCTCATTTTATAGATGAGGAGAATATAACTTTGGAGATTGTGTCTTTTTGAGCATACTCTCTTTCATAGCTAGTACCTAATAAAATCTATATTTTAACTCAGATCTTTTAACTACAAACACAATAAAATTTCCAGTAGACCATGCTACCTTTCTTTAAGATTTCCTTCAAAGTTATACAATTACATGAACCTGAAATTCTAAATTCACTGAATACATTTTATTAAAACATTTTTAATTAATCTAATTAGTTAATCCCAGTGATTCCTTCAGTAAACCTGGAAAGCCAAACCACAAATCAGATTTTGTCTTCCAACAAAACAACAAAATGCATCATTTCTTCAAAAAGAAAATCCCTTTTCATTTATATATAATATACCAGGGGAAATTCCAACTGGCATTGAAACAGGACAGCTTTATTTATAGGGCAATGAATGACAGTTCCATTCACAAGTAGCATAAAAAACTCAAAATCAGATATTCTCTCTTGAAAATTTTCATGCTCATCTCTGAAACTTTCTACCATTTGTGAGCATCAGAAAACATTCATATATAATGAGGTTCATAGTTCTAAAAGGCTTTGAAAGCTACTTGATGGGAATAGGGTCAATTTACTACTATAGAAATCTTAACTTCCATTCCTCCCTTAGATTTTTAATACTGCTGGAGCTAAGAAAGCTCTGGCAACATTCTTGATGAGACAAAACTTCCACTACTTGAAAAATCTAATTGCATGCACAGTGCTTCTTTGAGGATAGTTGTCCAGTATCCATTTGGTAACCTGTTCTTTGACAGAAGGGTAAAATTGAAGTTATTAGCATGACTGCTAAAATGTGTTCTTGTTGCCCTTTCCCCTTATATAATTGACCTCTGGAGAGAAAGTTCTGTCAAACAGATTGGTATAATGGTTGAAAAACTCATTAGTAAGTGCAAACCTATGTATGTGCAGACTCTTGTTCTGTGGCTATGCGGATCATTTTGAGGATGTATAAATACATCACCACAACATAAGTGCCCTGTTATAATTGGACCAGGGAGAAAAGCTACATGTTATAGCTTGAGGCTCTTCTTGTGGGAACAGGAAAACCATGACACCTAAAATACATTTCTACTTATCTTTAGCATCAATTTCAACCAGCACAAAAAATGATGAAACTGAAAAATATATCTCTTTGGAAATAAATTTAATTATACACTCTAAGAATCAATTCTCAATGGGTTTAATCTTAAACATGAAATTTGATTCAGTTAGTTTATGTTTTAAAAATATGTTCACTATAGTGTATATCAGAGAGAGTTATATTCTAAACACAAAAGCAGAAGGACTAGATTCAAGTTTCTAGAAAAGAGTTTTAAATTACTTAAGATCTATATGGACACATCTTTACCTGCCTGGACATTAGTTTCTACATCTGTAAAATTATGGCAACTATTTTGCACAGTGGAGAGAGCCCTGGGATGAAAGTTAACAAGATCTGAATTCAGCCACAGACACTTAATAGTGTTGTTTTATTATTGTTGTTGAGTTGTACCAGTTTGTGATTGCACTTGGAGTTTTAATGGCGAAGATACTTGAGTGATTTGTTATTTCCTTCTCTAGTTCATTTTACAAATGAATAATTGAGACTTGACCAAAGTCATCCAGCTAATAAGTATTTGAGGTCAGATTTGAACTCAGGAAGCTGAATCTTCCTGGTTCAGGCCAGCACTTTATTCACTATGTCACCTAGTATCCTAAGAGCAATATGATCATAGACAAATCACTTAATCTTTGCCTCGATTTCCTCATCTGTAAAATTAGAATAATGATAGTATCATCTCCCAGAGTCATTGTGAAGATAAATGAGATACTATTTGTTAAGAACTTTTCAAACCAGCACTGTATAAATACTATCACCATTATCATTATTATTATAAGGAGGCAGTTGGATAAAATGTCCTACAATCTTTATTTTTGACAGTTAACTGGCAAAATCACAAATCCTAGCTCATGTCCATGAAGCCATTGATCCTTGATGTCCTATATACATTGTCTTGAATGGTTTCAAACCTAAATACAAGGTTAAGAACTTGTTTTTGTGAGTATGAAACTTCATTTGAATTTATTAGATTAGTTAACTGATTGAATAGATTAATTAGCTGAGCTTTGTTCTGTTATGAGAATTTACACTCTGGAAATTAAGTTGTGATTTGTAATTGCAAAAAAACAGCAGGATTTATTCATGCTGAAATGACACCAATGTGTGTATGTTTAGGGTTTATTTGGTTTGGGGATTTTAGTTTTTGGGTTTTTTTTTTGCTAATGAAGTAAGGTTAAAAATCTAATAATATTAAATATCAAAATTTTGTACCAGCTTATGTAAAAAATAAAATAAGATTAGTATCCTGTTTATATTTAATAAAAACATGTTTTCTTTTCAAGTTTAAAAAATTAATTCATTTTTACAAAGTCAACTGTCTGTTTCTTCTAATATATACATCAATATTATAAAGAGTAAGAGGGCATTGTGCTCTAATCAAGTTGACAAAAGATAATAAATTTAAGTATAGTAAATTGTTATGAATAACAAATGAAAAAGCTGTGGCAAGTAAACCTTAGCAATAACTCAGAGATTTTTTAATAACTAAAAATGAAATTGTACTTTCTCATGAGATGCTTTAATACAGAACAACTTTTCATACTATATTACTTCTAACACTAAACTGCCTAAGAATTCTGGGCAAATTTATTAATGATTCTAAGTAGGATTATTTAATGTTTCAATAATTCCAAACTGCCTAGAGTAAAGTGAATAGGTTTACTTTCTCATAAACAAACTCATGATTTTCCTAAGTATCTGATTACTCCTTCATTGACTTGTTCTTTTTGTTTTATTTTTCCCCCTTAAATCCTTTCATTTCTTTTGCTAGGGAATGAGTATTCAAAAGAGATGTCTTCCTAGTCTCCAAGCTTGAGCAAGAATCAAGTTTCAAGGGGAAAAAAATAGTTCTTTCTTATGTTTCGTTTTGTTTTGTTTTAAACAATAGAGATAGGGAGTTCCAAACACGAGGATGCAAATAATTTAACAAAACAACATATTCCTCTTTCACAGACAAATTTTTTCTTTTTGTCTTTGTCTCTGGTGCCTCCCTCTTTCTTTTTTTCCCCCTTTCCCTAAGGTAATAAAAAGTCAAGTACACCCCTTGTACAAACACTATTAACTGAACCGGTGAGGGAAAGGACTACCTTCCCTCCAACATTTTAGGCCCCATGGCTCCCATAAATGGATTTGGGGTTTTGGTCTGGTCTTTGTACTTTTCATTTTGAAGCACAGGTGATAGCATCCCTGGAACTAGAATTGTACCATGGAAAACTTGGAAACAGAATTTCAGGCCATAGTGCCTGGGATTCAAACTCAAGGTGGATTTTAACTTTGAAGGGACCTGGAGCCAAATGACATGAAACCTGGAAAACCCTTCAGAATACTGGAAAAGTCTGAAGGACAGAAAAAATGTAATGTACCTTGACTTAAAAGTGGGGACCAGAGCATTCACTATTATAGTTTACTTCTAAGTATATTATACTATTTGAGATTTGGTAAAGCCAAAATTTGATCTTATTAAAGGCTTGCTCATTTCATACCTATTGTTCATTCTTTAAAACACTTTAAATTGCCTTCTTTTTGAGGTTATGAGATGCACTCAGGCTTCCCCACTGAGTCACCAAATGATGAGGTTTGCCACCAAAATGATGAGATATGGAAGTAGCCCCCCAAAATATATTTGGGGTTAGGGGTCAGTATTATGAGTTATCTCAAAAGAATTTGTAAACATTTTAGATATCTTCAGAATGAAGAGTCAAAGATTTTATTACACTGCTAAGAGTGGGCTAAATTCCAAAAAAAATTAGCTGTCTAACTGTAAAAGAAGTTATTTCTAACAAGGAGTACATACTATTGGCTCACAGGTTAAACTCATAGAGAAGTTACCCATTGTTACACTTAGCAAGTGGATTAACACCAAAAAGGAGGAGTTAGCCACAACAAGGAGAAATACACTATGAAGTAATATATGATAATATATTATAATACTATATATGCAAAGAAGAGATTGCAATAATATAAGAGGTTGAAAGAGGGAAAAATAACTTATAGGCATAACTAAGATGAGGGAAGACTTGGGAATAATATTAGTTAAATTAGTCCTGGGAGAAAAGGAAGAATTCCAGATGTTAAGAAATGTGAAAAAATATTGCTCTAGGATTGAGGGACAACTCTTGCAAAAGTCTAAAAGCGTAGAATGAGATTGGGAAATGGTGTAGGAGCCTAATTTAGATAAAATACATGAAAAAAAACCAATCACCTTTGTTCAGATCCTCATCTAAGAATCTCACTCTTTAACTCAAGTGGTTCCCCAATATTCTAGGATTACATAGAAATTTGTCTATTAAACTTCCATTTAGGATACCATGTATGATGATTAACTAAGGCAGACTTAACTCTTCTCAGAAATACAGTGATCCAAAACAATTCCAATAGACTTGTGATGGAAAATGATACCCATATCCAGAGAAAGAACTATGAAGATTGAATGCAGACCAAAGCATATTATTTTCACTTTGTTTTGTTTTGTTTTCTTTCCCCACTTGATTCAATCATACATACATAACTCATATCAGATTGCTTGGGGAGAAAATTAGGGAAAAAGGAAGAAAAAAGATTGGAACTCAAAATCTTACCAAAATGAATGAATGAGAAACACTGCTAATTATTTTCAGAAACAGCATTAACCTCTTCAAAGGATGTAGAAATAGGTAAAGTTACCCCTTTGGAGTGAAAACTATAGGGCATTATGGGACACAAATTAAGAGTTATGGATGATCATAAGAAACAAATAAATCCCAAATCTAATCATTGGCAGATGAGTTGTAATTGTAATCCCTACAAAAAATACACCTTTGAAAAAGAGAATGAAAGAATGCTTAAAAATAACTTCTTTACCTAACCTCTCTCAAAAAAAAAAAATCTTAAAGTATCATGAAAGGATATTATGGAAGGGGCTATGTATTACAAGACCACTGGCTCAAATAAATTAAGGAGATTTCTCAAGGCAAAAGCAGGAAGGAATTTTATTACGATCTCAGGATAAAGGGTTTCTCTTCCCCCTCCCCCCCAAGCAGTTACACAAGGAGAGGCAAGGTCCAGTTAACAGACAAGAAATATATAGGGACCTGGGCTAACACTCCCTAGAGGCTGGATCTTTGCCCTGATTAGCCAGGACAAATGACTTCACATCCTAAATCATAAATGAGGAAAAACTTTCAACCTAACCACAACTTTAGGATGACTAAATTACCTCATATGGGAGTTCCAATCCAAGGTGGTCCCAAATTAGTCTCACAAAGAAAAAATCCCCCTCCTTGTAAACTGCAAATCTGGCCCTGGGGCACAGCAGACCTTCACTCAGTCTTTAGAACACTATCTCCATCTTGTGAGACAGATTTCAAAGTTCACTTCACTTGGGGCAAGGGAGTCTTCTAGTTCAATTATTACTGAGGGAAAGTGGTTTATCCATGTTTCAAGAGAAAGGCCCCTATTCAGTAAGAATTGGAGATAAGAAGAAGTAATAATAAAAGCAAATATTTAGATAGCAAGTCAAAGTTTGCAAAATTAATGCTCACAACAACCTCTGAGGTAAATGCTATTATTATCCCCATATTACAGGTGAGATAACTGAACATGGAAGAGATAAAAACAAATTGTGTGTTAACATGTAAAGTACTGTATGATTACAAGTTATTGTTAAATTACCCAGTGTTCCACAGCTAGTAGACAGATGTCTGGGGTAGAAGAAAATCTTATTAATTTCAAGTCTAGTGTCCTATTTAATATATCAAACTGTTTAGAATCAAGTGGAACAGTCATAAAACTCTTAGAAATTGTTGTAACTTTACAGTACACTTCAGTTTTGCTTGACTTTAAGCAACTCCTCCAATAATGACTTTTTCCAATCTTTTGTTATTTTACCTATTTTCTGGTTGTGAGATGAAATATCAGTTATTTTAATTTGTATTTTTCTTGTTATTGATTATTTTAGAAACATTACCAGATTAGTAGTTTGAAGTTCCTATTTTCAGAATTGTCTAATTCTACTCTTCAAACACTTATCGATTGATTTGTATTATCTATTACCTATTATTTCTTAGTTTTCCATACTTGTGATATGCACACACATATATATGTATATATGTATATATACACATATTTGGTAACAGTCATTTATTTGATATTTGATAAAAAGGTTTGTTGCTTTTTCAGTTGATGATTTCCTTTATTATATATCTATAGATTTTATACCAATAAAAACTTTTTATGTAATAATTTCTTTTCTCTTGTGTGATCTGTCCCTCTATGTCTATTGTCCAATACAACAATATAAAACTACACATTAGATGCATACTATATACCAGTACAAGAAGTTGGGCATACAAATTATATATATATGTAAGGACTTCTGCAGGCCATATATTGACTTAGAAAACTATATATTAACAGTATCTGTATTTTATTGTGTTTTTCATTTTGTTAAGATTTCCCAATTACATTTTAATCTAGTTTGTATTGTGATCAAGTTTGCTTCATTTATCTTCAATGATATGAAGAGGACAGACACTGTATTATTCCCTAGAAAACAGATTTGCTACTAAAGCATGAATAACCATCATAGATCTAGAAAAACAATTGTGAGGGTTATTATCAAGAAATCAGTCATAGATAATCTCCATGGTGATTAGAAGTAGAGATTTTAAAAAAGCTTCCCATTTTTATCTAATCACATCCTTGCACTGTTGTAGTGGTAAATAATTTATCTGAAATTAATTACTAACATTAAATCCTCTTTTCATTTTTTTTTTACTACAACCTGAATATTATAGGTTGCTCCTTCTAGTTAAACAGTATCAGTTTTTAATTTGGGGATTTTATAGCAGTTACTGAACCATTTAAAAGCTAAAGTTTATAATTTATTAGTTAATATTAGCTTCAACTAGGAATAAAACAAATGGAATTCAACCATCTCCCTTGATTTCAATGCTAAATTGGGAAGAAAAGATATTTAACAAAAATATATGAGTAGAAAGCACTAAATTTAATGAGTATGAAAGTGAACAATCAAATGAAATCAGCAGCTTCCCATGAAGTAATTGGCAAATATTCATGAAAAATAAACAAATAAATGTATTCTTATAGTATTCCTTCTGACATAGAATCATGTTCTCATTTTATTTCTTGCTAAAAAAGGAACTAAATAAGTGTGCACAATTTTACTCCCTTTGCATTTATTCTGAAACTATGAGGAGCTACCTAAATAAAGCAGTTCTCTAAGATTCAGCAACTTAAGGCCAATAACTGTGCATGCAAGAAAAAAATGATTTAGTAATATTTTATTTTAAAGCAGGTACAATTATTAGTTCTTTTCTAACTTCTTTCTCTTTACCCTCTACTCACCCCAACTTTCCTTCTTCCCTTTGTCTATGATTTTTAATTTCCATTGACAATTCCATTCAAAAATATTTGGACTTTCACTCTCACCCAAATGTTTCTTGCTGTTTTCCAGGTAACCATGACAATATTTCTACAATACAGAAAAGTGTGATCCACATCAGATGAAGTCTGAAAAGATTTTTAGCAAATAACCTTTTCCAAAAGTACACATCTATATGCAAACACACACACACACACACACACACACACACACACAGAGTAGCATAATATACATTAAAGCAGAGTAGCATCTCAGGATTTTTTGAGGAATAAGGAAATGTATGATTAAACTAAGCAGGGCTAAAACAGTATCATGGCCTCTATGCTAGGTTAAAGATAACACAAGAATTATATTATTCTGAATTATCATGATAATTGATTATTATTAACCACATATATAATAATATCAATATTGTTATATCTTCTTTCTGAGATCATTAGAAATGCTTGCTAATTTTTATGGCACAGTTCATCAAGGAAATAATGACCATTTTAAAACCTCAAAAAAAAATTGAAGTCCATTATCTAAATGCTATGGTAAATATTTGGAATGCCACTAGAAGCAATTCAATGAATAACAAAAATCTTAGCATAAGAGTATCATCATCATCAATGATTTATTAAGCTTTATTGCTTATAATTGCTTATTGTTAAAATAGATAAGGAAATACAACATATAACATACATGTCTTAGTTATGTTACACATCATGTAAATATTGCATAAAATGTTCTTCCAGTATCCCAAGTTCTAAACCACAGGACTCTGTTTGACATCATCTTTTGCATCTGTCCCTTCTTTCTAATCAAACAATTACCACTCTTGTTCAGTCCCTCATCAGTTCTAACTCCTTATTAATTTCCCTGATTCAACTGTCTATCCATTCCAATCTATCTTTTACACTGCTATATGAATGATCTTCCTTAAGCATAGTTCTGACCATGGTCTTCCTAATTCAATAAATTCTATTAACTCTCTATTGCCATCAAGAGAATAAACTCCTCAATTTAAGGCATTTTTTTTCAGTTATCAAATTCTTTTTTTTTCCACTTTTCTCCTTCCTTTCTATTCTCATTTTCAACTCCCAGAGGGGAAAAACAACTGAAAAAGAAATATAAAATCCTTGTATTATATAAAGCATAACTAAACCAACCATATCCTACATTAGTCACATGGAAAAATATACTTCTAATTTTGCAAATTAGTCCATCACTTTTCTATCATGAGATTGGACAGCATTCTTCATCAGTTCTCTGAAACAATAGTTGATAATTGTGTTGGTCTATCAGATCAGTTTGTTAATTGAAACAATCTGGTCTCCTCATGATGAGGCCATATTGGATCTCAGTTTTTAATTAATCAATAAACATTTATTTATTGTTCTCCTAATTCTGCTTATTTTAATCTCCTTTAATCTCAAATTTCTATGGCACTTTCCCTTCATTTTTTACAGCACAATAATATTCCATTTTATGCACATGCCATAATTACCTTAGCCATTCCCCAATAGATGGATAATCCCTTACGTTTCAGTTTTTTGCCACAATAAAAAAAGCTGCTATAAATATTTTTGTACATATGGAACCTTTCCTTTTCTTTTTTTTTTTTTTTTTTGATCTCTTTAGGGTATGTATGGGTTTAGCAGTGGGACAGCTAGGTAGTGCAGCAAAGAGAGCAAATAATTTAAATTTAGGAATTCAAATTTGATCACAAACTGTTAATAGCTATGTGATTCTCAATTCATAATTGAGATTTCTATTTGACTTTGATTCTCCTGAAATAACCCGCATCTTTATATTTTGCTTATAAGGATAAAATCAACTGTTTTTTTTAAATTATTTACCAAAATATAAGTAAACAACATCAATAGATCCAATGATTTAATAACCTCATTAATAAATGAAACAGTCTGGCCTCTTCATGATGGGGCCATATTGGATCTCAGTGTTCAATCAATCAATAATCATTTATTTAGCATCTACTATATATCAGGTACTGTGCTAGGTACTGGTAATGGAAAAAAGAGAAAAAAAGTCTCTGCTTTTCCAAAGATTACAATATAATAGAGACAACATGGAAACAAATGCATACAAAGCAGGCTGTATATAAGATAGATAAAAAGTAATTAATAGAGAGAAAGCCACTAGAAGAATTGAGAAAATATACCTTTCCTATTCCTTTGAAGAAGTTGGTATTCATGTTGATAAAAGGTTGCATTCAATATTAGACTTAACTCATGGGCGCCAGTTGATTTTGCTTAACTCATTTTTTCTTTCTTTATACCTAGATATATTTGGATCCAGATACTGGATGGGGGGAGGGGGAGTGAAGGTATATATTTATAAATGTGAATAATGCAAAAGCAAAAGAGATCAATAAAAATAAATGCATTAAACATTTTTCCCCAAGGATTAAAGTCAAGCTCATTTGTATATAATTTATAGTAACTACCTTCTTTAAAAGTTATTGGGAGAATATTTGTCCTTCTCCAATCATGAAGATCACCTCTTATTTTCAATGATCTTTCAAAGATAAGTGATAGTAGCTTAGCAATAATATCAACAATTTTTTCAGTACCTTTACATGCAGTTCAACAAATTTTGTTGAATCTTGACTTCCCTGAAGGAGGCTTGGTGCTCTCTCACTGTTTTCTTACTTCTCTGGATTTTCACTTTATATTAAGCATTTCTCTTCTTGTCAATTCAACCTCCATAGCATCTCTCATTCTTCACTTCTCCCTAGTCATACAGTCACCACTTTAGTTCAGGGGCTCAATTTTTGCCATTTGACCTCTTTTTTTCTTTCTTTCTGTGTTATCTCACCAGCTCCCATAGTCAGTGATAATCTGTATGCAAATAACTTTTAGTCCCATATCATGAGACTATTGGGAATTCCATCATGACTATAGTATATTTCAAACTGAATCCCAACAGAACATATCACTGTCTATATTCTGATTGACTTCCACCAGACCCTGGTCTCTTGACTAGGCTTCCAATATCCTATGACCATTCCTTCACATGCTCTCAAAATGTGAGGTAGCTCTTCAAGGGCCTCAGAGAGATAGTCCTTGGGGAGAAAAAAACTGAAACTTGGATCAACTATGTCCCTAAGCATATTCCTCCCCATCCATTGATATTTTTCAATTAATAGAATATTCCCATTCCTTTTGGCTCTTTTTTTCCAAGTTATAAGGAAAATATGGCTGAATGAAGAATAAATCACCTTTTCCAGCTATAGCTGGCCATTTCTTCATTCCCATCTACCTCAGTTCTTCCCTGCCTTTCAATGACACACTCCTGTTATTCCTGCCCATTCTACTGTCTAATTTGAAAATCTTGCACCACATTAATTAACAATATTTCTATTTCTCTCATCATTCCTTTCTTTTCCTTTCTGGCTCCTTCTATCTTTTGGTACTCACTTAGAATTGATCATATATTCTGACTATACCACTTTCCTGGCCACCCTTTGCAGCACTGGCCACACTTTCTTTCCTACCTCCCATCTCACTGGAAATGGTGGGGAGATAAAAGATTTCTTGCTTCCCACTGCCAACTCCACACTCCTCCTCTATTATCATCATCACTTAACCTCTCCTCCTTTAAGATTCACACTATACAAATTTATCACCCAGTGTACGTCTTTACAGTTATTATCTCTTGAATGCCCAAGACCTCTTCTTCAGTGACTTTAGTGCTCTTATAACAAAAATTCACATTGGCCTTATCAGAAAATATCTTATTCTGAGCCTTGAGTCCATCATCTCTATGTCAAGAGGTGGGTAATATTATCATTGCTCCCCTGAAACTGTGCAAATTCCCAAATCATTGCTTTGACCTGAGATCTTAAGTCTTTCAAAATTTTTAGTCTTTTTACACTGTTGTTATTGTATAAATTGTTCTTCTGATTGTGCTAACTTCAATCTGCATTAGTTCATACAATTCTATTCATGATTCTTTTAAATTTATCTGTTCTTACAATATAATGGTATTTGATGACATTTATTTACCATAATTTGTTTGCCCATTCTTGAATAGAGGAACATCTTTTCACTTCTAGTTCTTTGCTACACCAAAGAACAAATATTAAAATTTGTTACAAATATTTTGGTACAAAAACATTTATAGAAACACTTTTTGTGGTGAAAAAGAACTGAAAATTGAGGGAATGCCAATCAACTGGGGATGACTGAACAAGTTGTGGTATATGAATAATGGAATACTTTGATTCTGTAAAAAATGACAAAAGGAGATTTCAGAAAATCTTACATGAACTGATGTAAGAAAAGTAAGCAGAAGCAGGAGAATGTTGTGCACAGTTACAGCAATCTTATATGATGATCATCTCTGAATACCTTAGGTCTTTTCAGCAATACAGTGATCCAAGATTCCAAAGGACTGATGATAGAAAAATGCTATTCACATCCAAACAAGGAAATGATGGAGCCTGAATGCAAATCAAAGCATAATATTTTCATTTTTATCTTTTTTATTTTTGTTTTACTTTTGGCCTGTTTCTTCTTTCACAACTTGACTAATATAAAAATATGTTATACATGTTGGAACATACATAACCTATTTAAAAATTCTTATCTTTTAAGGGAGGGAAAAAACAAAGAGCAAAGGATAAAATTTGAAATTCAACAAAAATTTTCAAATGAATGTTAAACATTGTCTTTACATGTAATTAGAAAAAATAAAATGGTATTTTAAAGAATAAATACTTTAGTATATATTAATCTTTTCCTCTTTTTCTTTGATGTCTACCAACAGGGCATTCGGTATTTATTTTCTTGCAGCCTCTACATCAATTGTTCTTTTTCCTATTTTGTCATATTTTCCAGTTTAATGGGTGTGAAATAAGTAGTAAATTTTTTCTTTAATTATTAGTGACTTGAAGCAACCTCTGTAATCTTGCTTCCAATCTCATAATTTAAATGAAACAGTTCTCTGCAAAGTTACAAAAGTTATCTGAAATTGTCAAATGTAATGGCCTTTTATCAATACATATTCTTTTTGACCTCTCTGAAGAATCTAATGCTGTTTATCACTTTCTACTAGATATTCTCTCCACCATGAGTTTTCATGCTATGGTTGTCTTTTGTATTTTCTTATCTCTCTCATCAATCCTCTGTCTCTTTTTTGGGAAATCATCAACTATCTTATATCCATTAAGTATGGGTGTCCCCCAAAGTTCTATCCTGGACCCTTTCTTCTTTATATATTCTCATTTGTGTTCTCATCAGCTCCCATGGGGCTTTTCTAGGTGGATTATTTTCAGATCTATATATACAACTTTTGTCTTTCTTCTGAATTATATTCCCCCTTACCATTCATCTAGTCAGCATTTTGAACTCAGTGACTGTAAGTACCTGAAACTGAACATGTCCCAAATAGGACTCATTAAGTTCATATTCTCTCTCTCATTTGAATGTAAGGTTCTTGAAGGCAAGATTGTTTTGTTTTCTTTTTAATTTTTGTTTGTTTGTTTTATTGTTTTGTAATTCTAATTCCTTGAATGTGGAAAGAGGTTAATATTTGATGATTGCTCAAATTCAAGTATATTGTTTTTCATTATGAGAAATAACTACTGTAAAATGAAGAGGTCTTAGATTAAATTGATAAATGGTTACACTGAGCAAGACTATTGCTCTAGCCCTACTGCATTTTCTAGTAGCTTTTCCTTTTTTAAGAACACTAGGCCAAGTTTTCTATAGCCATATTACTAGAATGGATATATGCATGCAAGGGACTGAGTTTTATTTTTTACATCAGATGTATCCTTGGAAAGTCATATATTTAACCAATGTAATGGAATATTCCTTCACCATAAGAAACAGCGTTTTTGTTTTTGTTTTTGTTTTTTTTAAGAGAAGCAGTGGAATTCTATAAATTGATCTAAAATGAAGTAAATAGAGGTAGGAACATAACGTAAACAATTGCAACTACAATATAAATGGAAAAGAACATTAAACAGAGCAGGAAACTATGTAAATATGTGACCAAAGTTTTTTTCATAGAAGAGATTAGAAAATATACCTCTATTACTTAACTGAAGTGGAATTCTATGGGTACCTCATGAGTATGCAGTCATACTTAACTGATATGCAGTCTCTTGTAGAATCGTGTTTTTTTGTTTTGTTTTGTTTTTTTAATCTCTGTCTCTCTTTTGTTTGTTGCAAGCTATGTCTCTCTGGGTAACTTAGGAGGGGAAATATATGTAAAAATAAAAGTAAAATGAAATAAGTCATTCAAAGAAGTAGAAAAAAAATTAATATATTAGAAAAATGTTTATTTGTGAAGTTAACAATTTTCCTCAATGAATTTTTACTGAAAGGACTGTATTCAGTAATAATACCAGTACCACATTTCTATTGTCACTAGCCCTTTCCCTTTAAATCTCTTTGAAGTGAATATTCTCCTGGGAAAACATGTTAGTTAATGTGGTGTCAACAAAAGCAGCTGATAGGTAAGACAGCCACCTTGTAAATCAGATAAGCAGGGACCTTTACTGGGAGCTCCATGGAGAGTGCATTTAGCTAAGCAAATTTGCTGTGAGCTCTGTATCATTGCTCCCAGAATAATCTAGACTGGAGGAGTTTCATTTCCTGGTTTCCATGTTGCTCTTCCAGAAAAATAAAGAGATGAAACTTCTTAAATTCTTTTAATTTAACCAACTTTGTCCGGGCAATGACACATTATTTGAGGGAGAGTGAGGAATAGTGAAGTAGGCAGAGAACTTTTTTTTTTTTTTTAATTCTTCATGTATATAAGGAACATTTTAAAAAATATATTCCATGGAAAGATGATATTATTAACTAACCTCTGATAGAATATGAGAATATGCCCATTGGTAGTAGTAAGCTTGCACTAATCAAATCTCACTCTCTTTCCTAACTTTCACCTCCCAATCCACAAAACTTAAGTTATCAACTCAAATTAGATTTGTAGTATTTTTAAATTTAAAATACTAGCTATTTACATTTTATGGGATAAAATAATCATTTCCATAGCATTTTATAATTTTTAAAAATTGCACATAAAACTTCAAATCTATTATATTCAAGATAATAATCCTTTTAAAGTTATGTCAATTATTTCTCTTTTTAATTTTTTCCTTTTCCCCATCTTAGAGATGACTACAATTAGACACAAATATGTATGTATGTGTGGATGTGGATGTATGTATGTATATATGTAAAATAATTTTCTTTCTATGTATATATATATATATATGTATGCATATATATATTTCTTTTTTTTCTTTCTTTAGATGCAGATGAATTCTTCATATGTCCTTTATTTTTCAGATTTAAATAACTGAAAAAATATTAATTGTTCATTAATAAACAAGGCCAATATAAAAAATGACAATTTTACCTAAATTAATTTATTTATTCAATACCATCCCAATTAAATTAATGAAAATGATTTTACTTAATTAGAAAAAAAAATAAAATTCATTTTTGAAGAACAAAAAGTCGAGAAAATCAAAGGAACTAATGAAAAAAAATGTAAAGGAAGGAAGTTTAGCCATACCAAATCTTAAACCATATTATAAGACAGCACATCAAAATTGTCTGGCACTAGCTAAGAAATAGATAGATCAATAGAATGTAATAGACATACAATTTAATGCAGCAAAAAAATACAATAATCGTTTACTTGACAAATGTAAAAATTTAGGATTTGGGGATAAGAATTTATTATTTGGTAAAGAAAAAATGTTAAGAAAACCAAAAAGCAGTATGGCAGAAATTGGCATAGGCCAATATCTTACCATTTACCAAGATAGTCAAAATGAATACATGATCTAGATAAAAAGAAAGACAATATGAGAAAATGAGAAGAACATGGAACTTATTACTTATTAGACTTATGGTTCTGGATGTTTATAGCAAAGTCAGACTAATTATTTTACCTAGAGATCTAACTTGATTTTAATGATATAAGCCTACTCTCTGACCATTTTTGCTATTTAGCCAAAGACATATGCAAAACAGAAGAAAATGTTGACAAATGTATACCATTTACCACACTCTTAAGAATTGTTTAAAAGCTATTTACATCATTTGAAGGTCTTTGCTATATAATATCCATGCTAAATGAATTCTTTTCTTTAAAACAAGTAAAAAGCCACTATCTAGCTACCATTAAATAGCCTTGGGAAATAGCACAATGATTTTTAGTGATCCTAAGCTTGTCCTAGGGGCATCTTTTCCTGAGCACCATTCCCCTTTCTCTGGCCCTAGTCATCTATAATTCAAATATGCTGATTGATTATTCACACATCTTAGATGAGATGGAAGCAATCACCTCTATTTCTTCCAATGAGATGGAAGATCACTAGACCTTACCATCTGACCTGCAACTTTCTCCCAAAGACCTCCAGACCTTATTATTTTTCCTGAATCTATGCTCCTCCAATCCCAACACAGATATCTGAACTACTAATATAATACAAGGATCCCTGGCCCTTGCCATCCATACAGTTGCAGCTGTCTTAGACCTTCTGAACTCTTTACATCTATCTTTGGCATTATTAGGAATTTTTCAAATGTGGTATAAGGAGCATTATCAAAGAAAGGTATGATAAAAAAAATGGACTGATCATACAGCCATAGTAAGATGTAACTGGTGGACATTCTCTGTGCTCCATTAGATTTCAGACAATGACAAGAGGTCATAGGAAAGACTTGCAGCTTATAGGGGAGAGACATGGAGTCAGAAAGATCTGAGTACAAATTCAACTTCAGACCCCTAGAAGCTGCATACTTCACTTAATTGCTATTTGCCATTGTTTCCTTAACTATAAAATAAGCTCAACAAAGACACCTCCCTCCTAGAATTATTGTATCAAATGACATACTTGTCAATTACTTAGCATAGCATATAGCAGATAAGTAGATGCTACATAAATAATATGTATGTATGTTTTGTATTTATCTATCTATCGATGATAATGAAGACTCCCAGTGTTGGATTTACAGGAGAATTATAAACAATAAATCTCCAGGATGAGCAAGCAAAAAGATATATCTGCATGACTGAAATAATTAAATATATCAGTAAGATGACAGATTCATCAATGTATTAAAACAAACTAGAATACCAACAAGAATATTATATAAAGCTGAGAAAAGAACTAAGAATTTAGACTGAATGATGAAGGTCTTTGAAGGCTACAAACATGTTATAGATCATTTTAAGTAATACCAGTTTACTTAAATCATTGGGTCCTCATTTCCTTGGGGAATAATCAAGTATTTTGTACATAGAAAATAGAAAAAGAATTTTAGCTACTTGGAGGAAAAAAAAAAACTATACTAGTTTTGTAAAAATGAATAATAATCATAAGAATTCTGGTAATGTCTTTCTTTAGCAGGTTTTTTTCTTCTTCTAGAACATGAGAATACCATAGCAATAGGTACAGAAATAATTTTTAGGCAGGATAATATAAAAATATTATTTTTAATAAAGGAGCATTTCTTACCTTGGTTGGATTTCAAAGATTTATATAAAATCTTTCAAAAGTCTGATGACATCTAAGCAACTATCACTCATCTGAAAATGAATGATGGTATAGAGTTTATCTAATGTAAGCAACTAAAGATACTTGTTTGCATTGTGCCTAATGTAAATATCATCAAATTAACTTAAGAGTAAAAATACTATCCTCTGTTTCTAAATTATTTTTAGGGCAATTTAAATTTTAAATAACATTATTCTGATTCATATAAGAAAAAGACATATTAGGAGATAGAAAAATAATCACATAGACTAGAAAAGTTAAGAGTAATAGCATAAGAATATTAAAGACAGTGAAAGGGTCCATATATTATTCACTGATAGTAGAAGGCTGCAATTAGTTTTATAAAGAAAAAAGTGAACATTGTTATTTACAGTATAAAACACTAACTAGTATTCAATCAGCAAATAAATTTTATACTGTGTTCAAAACACTATCAGTGTTGTGCCACAGTTTCCATCTCAGTTTCTCTCAATTGTTTTGTCTCAGTTTCCCTTAATTGTTCTGCCTCAGTAGCAACCCCCTTCCCTTTTCTGAACATTAGGACTGAGATAATTGGGCTGCACAGTAATGGCCACTGTCATTCCAAATAGTTATAAAATCTCCAGATGGCCTATCTCAAATATCTAGACATCCCCTTTATCTTTTGGCTTCAGACTCAGTGGCTCCTAGCGTCTTCCCAAATTTATCAGAATTTATGATCCTTCCTCCATACCCCCAACCTGTCAGAATTGAATTTATAGTCCTTTCCTGGAACTCCAATCTCTTTCCCCTCCCCTCCCCCCAGTCCTCTGCCTCTCCTGCTTTGTTTCCCTGAGCCCCAGAGCCCTGTAAGAATCCTTGCAGCAAACTCTCAAGTGCTGGATACCTTGAGATCCAGACAGCTGGTTATGGTGGCCAGTCCAAACTCTCTGGTGCTGGATACACTGAGACCGAGACGGCTGGCTAATATAGGCTGCCAGTTTAAACTGTCCATGGACTGGATGCTTTGAGACAAGCTTCCCATTCAGTCCCATCCATAGCTATGGATTCTAAACTCTCCATTACTATCAATAAAATATTAACTAATCTCTAATCTGTAGTACTGCCTCAATTTCTTCCAGAGCATTACATCAGGAATATAAAGATGTTTACAAAATGGGGAGAGTTGGACAAGATTAACTATAGATCGCATTATTCTATAAATATATATTATCTCCCTGCCCCTGATTTATTAAATACTCCTAAGCACAGAAGATTAAAAAAAAATAAAAAGTGAGATAATTTCTGTCTTCAAAGAGCTTATTCTTAAGGAGCTTAAGGACCATTTGGGGATATAAAACATACACTCAAATGAAGAGCTTAAACAAAGTAACAAGTGTTAAATATGAAATTGTTCCTGAAAATAAATGCAAAAAAAAAATAGAATCAAAGATTTTGCAGGCAAGGTAGAACTTTGCACTAGTATTTAAAAGGCTAGATATAATTTGTATAAATGGGCTGACTTAGAGAAAGCATGCTGGAGTAGGAAGATGAGAAAGGGAAAAGTAAGCAAAGGAAAAAAATAAGGATCATGGGTTGAATTTGTTTGCCTGAAAGTACCAAGGTTTTATACTTCCTCCTTATAGACCACTGCTCTATGTTCCACCTCAAGTCCCTCTGCAGGTTGAAGGCACAATTTTCCCTGATTTCTACCACTAAGATCTCATGCCAAGGGCCTGACATTCCCCCTGCCCCCAAGACTGTGGGAGTGAGGTCTGAGATACTGTGGGATAAACTGCTGCTCTCTCTTTTTCACTTGTGGTAGCACTGTCTCATGAACATCTCCCCACCCTGAACCCTAGATTAATTTGCCTCATGTAAAATAGGTATAAAATATGTATTTTTTATGTCCAGTTAGAGTTTCAATCAAGAAATCCAATTCAAATGAAGCAAAAAATATATAACATTTTTAGAAATCAGGGAGTCAATTTGACAACTGAAAAGTGTATCATCTAAGTGGGCAAATAGGCTGAAGTGACAGGTTGGGGCCAGGTGTAGAAAATTTTCCTAAGTTAAAGATTTCAGACTTAAAAATTTTCTCTTGCAATAGGAAACTATAGCAAGTATCTGAAATTCTATTAAGGAATTATTTGTTGATCCTTCACTTATTTTAACACTTTAATTTATGTACTGGGTTTTTCAATTCATGAATCAAAATAGTCCCTTGGGATCTAGATCAACTGAATAGTAATGAGTATGTTTATCTAGAAATGCCATTTATCAAATTTTTTTCCTATGTCTCTTTTCTTTCACTTAAGGGTAAGATATGCAAAAATGACATGAAATGGACATTTTTAAATATATGTTAAAAATCAACACATGCAGGCCTTCATCAGCCTGGAAAATGGAATTCTAGATAACTGGGCATCTTCAGTATTATAACCCTCTGGAAAACTTGACTGAGATCCACATTATCCTCCAAACTACATTAAGAGAACATCTAAACCATTCGGCTCTCCTCACTCAATCATAAACAAATGAAAAGGTTTAATTAAGGGAAAACTATAGATGAGTTTAAAAAAAAAGCTTTTATTTATTGATCCAACAGAAAATAAAATTGTCACATGCCAAGTTTTCCCTGAAATCATGAAAAATACATATTTTATATTTATTTATTTAATCATTTAGACTTCATCTAAATGGACTACCTAAAGATTTACTAAAGATAAATATTAAATCTGGTAGCCAAAGAAAATCATCTAGATTCAGGTACAAGTTTATTAATCAGTTAGTCACAATAGCTCTGACTAGAGGAAAGAGGAAAAGAGATGAATGAAGATCCTTTGAGAAAATGAAGAATGGGCTCTGTCCTCTATTTTATAATAGTTCAAGAAAAGGCTGTGATATTTGTATGCAACAGTGGGGTAATAGGTGTGTTAGTATACAAAGGCATACAAGATCTTTGCTCTACATAAGCTTCTTATTGAAGTTGCAGGATGACTACTTAAGCAAATTGCAGGAGTGTCTCCTAGCAGGCTATATTCAAAATTAGAAGACAATGAGACATTAGAAATCGATCTGTCAGCAAAAGGAAGTGACATTCATCCACATAAAGCACTGAATCAATCAGTTGAGCATAGTTTTTTTCAATATTGTTCATGGTTCAGGGCCCCACATATGAAGGAAAAGTTCAAATTCCTCTTGTTCTGGCTGTGTGAGACTGGTGATAGACCCCCTTTCCCAAATTAACTAATCAGAGATAACTTCAGGTACAAAAAAGAAAGCATTAATTTAGTCCCTGCAGGGAAAGGCCCAGACACACACTTGGGAGCCATCCCAGCTCCTGACATGTGCTCGACCTGACCAGAAGAAAGTAGAACACCCAGTTAAATAGGAAAAGACCTGTAATGCTCAGGAAGAAACTGAGGCTGTGTCACACATTGGAGATTAGGTAATATTTTATTGATATTGAGAGTTCAGAATCCATAGCTATGGATCAGGACTGCTGGGACATTTGTCTCAAAGCAAACAATCCATTGTGAGTTTAGACTAGCAAACATTAGCCAGCCAACTAGACCTCAAGTAGGTCCACCAATTAATAAGGTTGGTTACAGGATTCTTATAGGACTTCCTGCACTCCCAGGGGAGAAAAGAGCTCACGAGGCAGAAGAAGGGGTCGAGCAATGGGGGGGAATGGAGTTCCAGGAAAGGATTATCAATTCAGTTTTGACAAGTTGGGGGTGGAGGAAGCTTGGGAAGGAATTTAGGAAATAGTAAGTATGAAGCCAAAAGATAAAGGGTATGTCGAGATGGATCATCTGGAGGTTTTATGACTCCTTTGGAATGCTAGCCCAATTATTTCTGATGGTCAGGAAGTGGGGAGAGTTGCTACTGAGGCAGAACAATTAAGGGAAACTGAAACAGAGCAATTGAGGGAAACTGAGACATGGAATTGTGGCACAATGGACCCAAGCCTTTTCAATGGATAGACAAAAAGGAAATAACCATCCTTGACCAATGGTCATTATTGTTTTCTGTTTCCTGTGGGTCAAATCACTTTCTGTCACTGACTTGGGTCTGACCTTTAGAGACCTAGGCCCAGAGATTATGTGACTTCCTGAAACCTGAGGCTCAAGACCTCATCTTCTGGCCCTGGGAATAGGGATCATGTGGCTTAGTCTCAAACTGAGAAAACTTCATCCAATCGGTCCCATTCATGGCCTTTTAGTACCCAGGATTGTTAGGTCATGTTCAACTTTTCGTGACCCCATTTGGAATTTTCTTAGCAAAGATATTGGAGTGATTTGTCTTTTCCTTCTCCAGCTCATTTTACAGATGAGGAAACTGAGGCAAACAGAATCATGTGACTTGCCCAAGGTCAAACAGCTAGTATCTGAGATTAGGTTTGAACTGAACAAGATTCCAAGCCCAGTGCTCTATCCCTGGACCACTTAGTTATCCTAGTATCCAGGATTCCAGGAACCTATATCAATATCTTGAGCCTTATTGAGGCAATTATATCTTGAAATAGTTTCAATATCTTTAAAGAGAAAATTAGCTTAACTTGAGGCTGAAGGGGAAATGCTTGGTTAGGATAATGCTTCTATTACATGTATAACACCTTATGGATGGGGTTGATAGTGAAAATCTCCTTATACAAATTTTTTTTTCCTCATAGTCTATGGATATCTCTTAAATGTATGTTTGTTTAGGAAATAGATATGGTAGGAAACTCCAAAGAAATTTTTTATTTCACAGAGGATATCAGTAAATCCAGGAAGCACTAAGCATAATGCCAAGAACATTATAAATTTAAAAAAGAAAGAAAAAGAGAAAACCCAACTTGAATATTGTGCTTATATAATTAATAATCTTGGTTGTATAGAAAAAAGTAAAAGATCTCTCCCTCTGAAACAGTGAAGGTTATACTCTGTGTGTGTGTATATTATCAGATTTGGTTCATGTACTGGTTAATTTTGCTGAACTGGGTTTTTTCCTGTCTTTTTTTTTTAAATTATTGCTTATTATAAGGAATGGCTGTCTAGGTTTGGGAGGAAAGATATATACAGAAATGAAAATGATATACAACCAAAAATACTAATTACAACTTAAAATATGCATTTTCTGTCAAAGGAAAAGAACAGAAAAATTATGTTTTCTTCCTTCTACTTCTCCCTTCTCTTGACTTCTTCTACATATAAAAATGCACAGTTGTGCTCAATTAAAAAAAAAAAAAACTTTCTTTGATCTTCCCTTCCCTTCCAGCACTATTCCTTCACTCTCTTCCATTTCACAGTATAACTTCTTGAAAAAGTCAAAATACCAGATGTTTTCACCTGTCATTATTCATTGTGTCCTTGACTTGAAATTCAGCTTCTCTCTTTTCTATTCTACTAAAATAGCTCTTTCAAGATAACCAATAATCACTTGATTACCAAAAAAGAGGCCTAGTTTCAATCCTTATTTTCCTAGAGCATTTGATACTGTTGTTCATGCCCTTTTGGATATTCTTTACTTCCTTGATTTCAGAGGCCCTATTAATTCAAATGTATAACTACAGGGTTGAATAACACTAATACATTTGAACATTGGTGAACCTGTGACTAAAGGAAAATGGAAGATTAATGCAAAGGTCATACATACTAAGTGAGGATTGTCAGAGAAAGTAGAAGTCAGCTGATAGAGGTTTGAAAGGCCAAGAATATTGTGAAAGGTGCTGGAAGTGTGTGACTATTGTAATAATAAGAAATTATGGCTCCAATAGTGTGAAAAGGTAAGGAGGTTGTAGACCATGGCTTATGCTAGAGACATGACCATCAATACATATCATGAATGAAACCATCAAATGCTGCTGAGCTGCAAAATAAGTTTTTCCAGGGCTAAAAGATATCAGACTGAACTGATTCAGGGACTTATGCACAACATGTGTCAAGGACAAAGCTAATAATTACTATGCTAGTGCTCTCTCCTTTCTTCCTTTCAAATAGCTTTTCTTTCTTTCTTTCTTTCTTTCTTTCTTTCTTTCTTTCTTTCTTTCTTTCTTTCTTTCTTTCTTTCTTTCTTTCTTTCTTTCTTTCCTTTCTCTTTTTTTTCTTCCCTCCCTCTCTCTCCCTTTCTTTGTTCCTTCCTTTCTTCCTTCCTTCCTTCCTTCCTCCCTCCCTCCCTTCCTTTTCTCTATCTTTGTGTCTGTCTATCTCTCTGTCTCTGTCTCTTTGTCTGTCTGTCTGTCTGTCTCTCTTTCCGTGTGTGTGTCCCTCTTACTTTCTTTCTCTTTCTCCCGCTGTAGAAAGGAAACATACAGAAAGATGATCTGCTTTGTTTCCCCCTTACCCTCACCCAATCTTTGTTTCCATTAAGATTTTGTTTTCTATATTTGGTGTACATTTCCAAAAGAAACTAGTTTTTTTAATTTATGTGTGTGTATTTATATAAGGGTCTGTGTGTCTATATGAGTGGCCTTGAGAAGATATAGAACCAAGAAAAAAGATATATATGGCTACTCAGGGAATGAGAAGGCAATTCTCATCTAAATTACCTGGATTTTACCAGCTGGGGGCTTGAAATAAATCAAAAAATCACTGCTGATTCATACTTATTTAGTTCTCTTATAGTAAAAAAAAACCCAACAATGGAAGAACTTTTGGGGATTACTTTGATAAGGAAGATTTATTTGACTTTCAGTCAATTCTTTTAAGAAACAAAATTCCAAAACAACTTTCCAATCTATTATTTCCCCAAATCTGAATCTGAAGACTATCTAGGACAACTAAAGCTGAAAATCAGAAGGCACAAAACAAATAATGTGCAAATTTCTCTTTATGAACTTTGCAGATTGTGAAAAATCCAATAAAGAGGATGAAAAGCAATATGAAATATCGGCTGCTATTCATGGGGACATGAATTTTACCCCATTACAGCAATGAGTCAGCTGTTTATATACCAAAGTAAAAAAAAAATCCCCTGTAAAAGACATGCTGAAATTACATATGATAGTTTTTGTGACTTTTCAGTTATTCGGATGGAGAATCAACTCATATCTGTAGGTAGAAATCTCAGTACAAGTACACAACAGAGTGACAGTACAATGGGGAGTGGGCAATCCTTGGAGCATGCACAGATATTCCTTACCTAAGTCAAGTGTGAACCTAATAAAAGCCATGATGATTCAGGGATCTGTACTTTGTGATAATCAATCATTCCCTAATTGACTGTGAAACCTGAAGAACTAATGACTCAGGTCTGCTGAATTAGAACTGAGTGTGCATACAAAAAGTACAAATCATCTCTCCTTCTACCTGCTCTCTCTTTCCAAGGAAGAGTGTTGTGCTGAATTCCAAGAGCTAGATGGAAAGGAGAGCAGGAACCCAGCCCTCTAATCTTCTGAGTAGTCTGGAACTCAAGCTCAAAGCCACCTTATGCAGAGTGGGTGCATAAATGCAGAAAGCAAATCAATTATAATGAAGTAGAATAATTAAAAATTATCATGTTAAAATTATTGTGAACAAACATATTCACCTGAGATATTTGACAGAAACCCGAAAAATCATTTTAGAATCTTTATAAAGCTTGCAAAGGCACTAGAAAGGAAAAGAAATCTGAAAAGGTGTGTTGGAGTTATAGACATCCTTAAAACCCAGGTAAGAAATTTGGTTTTTTAATAATCAGATCACAAATTTGAATGGAAGTGACCATGTAAATTATCTTGTTCAGTCCTATCACTTTGTAGATGAGAAGACTATAATCCAGAGATATTTGCCCAAGGTCATACACATTATCAAGTAGAAGAGAAAGGATTTCAACTTAGGTCATCTGATCCCATGTTCAGTGGTGCACCTATAAAAACTAGGGAAGATTTTTTTAAACAACAAACTGAAATGGTTGTATCTGTACCTTAGTAAGATTATTTTTTCAATAATTTAGAAAATAAGTTGGAGAAAGGAGAGGCTGGAAACTGGGAAATTAAGTGGAGACTTCTTTAAAGGTTCAGAATAAAGGCTTGATTTCTAGGATGGTGGCTGTAAAATTGGTGAGAATAGGACAAATGTAGATGTAAAATCAACAAAACTTAACAACTAGTTGTATATGGGGCTGAGGGAAAGCAAAAGTCAAGAATGATTTAGAAATCAATGATGCATACTAAGAAATAGAGAAGCTTTGAGAAAGAAAGAATGAGTTCTTTTTACAATATGGAGTTTCAGATACTTTTAAGTGCATGGAATATCCAAAGGCAACTTATGATGAAAGAGACCAGAAGTGAAGGTCACTTTTGAGGCAAACTTCTGGTAGACACATGAAGGAGGTAGTGAGAGCAAATTATTTGTAGAGGATGAAAGAAAGAATGAAGAGTGATGACTACAATTAGTGAACTGAAGGTTACTTAGTATCCTTTATAAAAATAAAAATTAAGAAAGAGCAAATTGTGGGAGGAGAAATATTAATCTTCATCTAGATGAAGATATCCAAAAGGTAAGTTAGGAAGAGAGAAAATAGTGAAAATCATAAAAGCAGATAATATCACCAAGAAAGTATAGAAAGGAAAGCCTAGAACAGAGTCCTTTGGTACAAAATCATTCAAAGTAGACTGGATCAACTTTTGTGTAACAATGAACCCCCTGCTTTGCAGATCTCTGCTGGGATGTAATCAGGATCAGGTACTTTGCCACTTAAAAGAGTTTTGAAACCATTCAATATCTTTTCTTCTGGTGGAGGTTCAGTTACAGAGAAACTGATTATGACCTAAGGCATATGATCAGCATTGGTTGCTGATAGTTTTAAATAGAAGTGTTTAGCCCATCTCTCCAGGAAAGCCCATTTTCATGATTTTGTTATTGATTAGTGACAAGTAATTGGAATAGTGATAAGTAATTGAAATACACTGGAAGTTTTTAGTTTTTAAATGGTCTTTAGGGCATCATAGAAATGTTTGGGACTATTACTATCACTATAAAATTAAATCTCATCTGCCTTTTTGCAGAGCTAAGCATCCTGCATCTCTCTAAGCTTCATTTGCATTTTGGTTTTGTGGGATGTATAATGAATAATTTTGATTACATCAAATTAAAAAGGATTCCTACAAAGAAAACCAATGCAACCAAAATTACAACAAAAACAAAAAACTGGGGGTAGAATTTAAAGCAAGTTTCTCCAATAAAGACCTCATCTCTCAAAAAAAAAATAGGATACTGGGTATAAATGATTGATCAATGAAGAAGAGTGCCTGAAGATCCATTAGGCACAAGAGAAGGAGAACCAGGTAAGCAGAGTTATGAAAATTCAAGAACTGCAGATTGTCTACAAGTGACTGGCAGTGTTTGGTAGTAGATAGGGTGCTTGAAAAAACACAAAAAGACATAAGTTCAAATCCCACCTCAAACATTTACCAGTTGTGTGACTACAGAAAAATCACTTAACCTCTCTCTGCCACTGTTTCTTCATCTTTAAAATGAGGAAGTACTTCTCCACTCTTAAATATATTATTTTTTATGAACCCATGACTGATTGGTGAGGAAAGTACCTAACATGTTTAAGAGGAAGTGGTAGTCAAAAATGTCAAAAGCTGAAGAGGATCAGGATAAGGATTGAAAATAGGTGATTAAAATTAAGAATGGAACATCATTGGTTTCCTTGGGGACTGTGTGTGGTAGAATTGGAAGTCATATTGGAAAAAATAAGATATGAATGTTGGATAAAGAAGAGTAAGCAAAATATGATGATATCTTTTTTTTTTTGGCTAGGAATTTGGCACCTAAAAAAGAAGAGATATAAAAGCTTAAACTTTTGTTTTCTAAAAGATGTGGAAAACTTGTCATTTTTGTTGACAATATGAGAAAGATATAATGTACAAAAAAGATTGGGAATTATAAAAAGGAAAGGGATGATTAAAAGATCAAGTTCCTGGAGGAAATAGAATTATAAGATAAAAAGAAAAGATAGAGAAGTTAGCTTTGGCAAGAAGAAGGAAAAGAAAGGAATATGATTTAAAGGTATTTAAGATGTACGGAGAAAAAGGAGTACCTGGTGTATGGTCTCTTTGTTCACTGTGAATTATGAGACAAAATCCTCTCTGAAAGGGAGGAGGGAGGAGGTGACACAGGTATATTGATGAAAGGATAAGGCTTGGAACAGATGCTGTGAGATGTGTTCAATCAGAAAAGAGTCAAAAGATTAGTGCATAGAAGTGAGGGTCCTGTTAAGATCAGCTAACACAAACTGTATTGGATCCAATCAGCACAGTTGTGTCTTCCTCTAGCAAAGTTCAGCAGCATGAGAGTAGGGGTTAAAAAGGCAGGTAATGGGGATTATCCAAGGTTGGGATCAGTAGAATAAAACAAAAACATACATTAAGTACAAAATCATAAAAACAAGAAAGTTATAAGGTTTTGTAAAAACAAAAACACAAACTTTTATATCTGCAAAGAAAACACAAAACATTTATTTTGTTTAAACAAATTTCTAATCAAATGTAAATTGTTTGAAGTTTAAGATTTTATTGAGAAATTTTATTTCATTATTTATAAATATTTTGTAAATATGCTTACTATTTTTAAAAAGTAAGCATGCAAAGACCTCAGATTACTGACTTAAACAATGAAGGAGCTTAACAGCCTTCAGTATAGCAGATTGCTCAGTTTTAAATCTGGAGGACTTCTAGTAATTTTAGAGTGATGATATATTGACTAAGCATCATATCCTATAATCTGTAACCTTTTTAGCATTTGATTACCTCTGATTCCCAGGATTATCTCTTATAGATGCTCATTATAAAATGAGGCCTGTTATGTATCTGCATTTCAAGAGGGAAGAGTGTTGTAAGATTTAAGATGCTACTGACATTGTTTGATTGATACTGGAAGAGGTCTAGTACTGATGAGAGTAAACTGTTGCATATATGAAGGAAATAAATAACAAGGCAGATTATCCCTGGAGAAATCTTGAAGAAACCATTTTAAACTTTTTTCCCCTTAACCATTATCAGGCTGCAAAAAAAAAAAAAAGAAAGAAAGAAAAGAAACACTAGGAAAAAAAAATATCTCAAAGGGAAGCATGAGAATACCAATCAAGAAAGAAGGAAGACATATTACAAGAGGAACAAGGCAGAGCAAGCAAGCCTTTCAATTAGTCTCACAATCCACTTCAGACAAAATACTATGTACTGTGTGTCCCAGATTCAAAAAGTCAAAGAAAATAGTAATGATCTTACAGAAACCCAGAGCAACTGGCTAGCCCTAAATAAGAAATGCATTGCTTGGTTTGTGCCTGTGCTGTGAAAGTTTATCTAATTATAGCTTGACCATGACATTGAATATTCTGTATCAAGTAAGAAGATAAAATTAAAACATAGAGAAAAAACAATCTTAAAGGCCAAAAGTTCTATATGACCCTTTCATTTATTGTTGTGATTCAGTTGTGTCCAACTCTTTCTTACCCCATTTAGGGTTTTCTTGGCAAAGATACTGAAGTGGTTTGCTCTTTCCTTTTCCAATTCATTTTGTATGTGAGCAAATTGAGGCTACTAGCGAAATTAGTAAGCATCTTTGTCGAATTTGAACTCAGCTCTTTCAAACCAGGCCCAGTGTTCTATTCACTACACCACTTAGCTGCTCCACCTCTGTATTTAGTTATTTTTTAGTCATGATCTCATTTGGGGTATTTACACAACTGGAAAAATTTGTATTATATTTCCATATACACTTTGAATATTTTCCTTTATTAACCAATCATTTAATGTAGACAGAGAATCTTAAAGTGAGAAGGAAGCTCGGAGCTTAGTAATAGTTCTTTCAAATTTTAGTTAAGCAAATAAAGCTTCAGAGAGTGGAAATTACATCTTTAAGGTTTACAATTTGCAGAATTAAGACTAAATTCCAGTTCTCCTGACTTCAATTTCACCCCAAATTCAAAGAATCTGGGACATAACATAGCTCATTCTATATTCTACCCCACTGCTTTTCATAACCTTCTTTTGGCTAGCTGGTCTTTCAGAACATATCAGAAATTATTCTTTTCAGTTGTGCAATGCTAATTTAAAAGAAAACTCTCACACCAACTGCTGACTGCTGTGCTCAGACTCTTAACACTACCGATTCTCATTTTAAAAATAGAGCATGACCAGTATCAGTAAAAATCATTTTTCACATCTTGCATGATAGGGAAAAATTTCTCCACAGGTAGTCAAATATCTAAAATCAGGTGCAGTTATTTGGGTAGGCAGCAACATGCAATGAAGAGGGCACTGAACCTGAAGGCCAAAGAAGTCAATTTGAATCCTAGCTATGTCACATAACATGTATGTGACCATAGGAAACTCATTTAACCACTCCGGGTCTCAGTTTCCTTTCTTATAAAAGTCAAGATAAAAAACCATCTACCATATGTTTCTATATAAGTTATATGGTTCTTATCCAAAGTGTGCTTTATAAGCCTTAAAATGATATTTTATTGATTTTTACCACAAGTAGGTTTTATTTTATTTTTAAATAGCATTTTATTTTTCCCTAATTATATATTTAAAAAATTTAAACTTTTTTTTTCAAAGTTTTGCATTTCAAATTCTATTTCCTCCCTGAAAAGGTAAGCAATTTGATATGTTATACATGTGCAATCATGTTAAACATTACCATTTTATTCATTTTATACAAGAAGAAACAAAGAGAGAGATAGACAAAGACACAGGGAGAAATAGTATGCTTTAATTTTGTTTTCTTCAGACATTAGTTCTTCCGCTGGAGACAGCATGTTTCATCATGAGCCCTTTGGAGTTGTCTTGGATCTTTGTATTGATGAGAATAGTCATTCACAGTTCTTGATCATACAGTATTGCTGTTACTGTATACAGTATTTATCTGGTTCTGCTCAATTCACTTTGCATCAGCTCATGTAAGCATTTCCAGGAGTTTTTCTGAAATCATCTTGGTTATAATAACATTAACATGATATTTTAAAAGTATCAGAGAGCATTTGGTGGGGGATGGGAGTTGGGAGGCAACATCTGTCACCAATTGCATAATATTAGTTTATCTACAAGTTGTGGAATTGTGATTTTTAACATGAAAAATAAAAGAAAGTTGATTATAAGACAGAATCAGCTACCATTGTATCCATGTTACCTTAATCAAACAATTAGTCAATAAACATGTATTAAGCACTTACCATGTGCCAGGTATGGTGTTCTGGGTACTGAGGCGACAAATACAAAGAATTAAATAATTCCTACTCTAAAGGAACTTATATTCTAAAATGAGAAAAAAAGTACATATTTGTAAAAATATACATATAGATATGATACAATGCAAATAGAATAAATATAAACAAAGTAGCTAAATACAAGATAATTTCATAGGGAAGGAACTAGTAGATGGGGAAGTTGTCAAGAAAGACTAGAAGGTGAGGTTTGAACTGTGTCTTGGGGGGAAAAGAGAGAAGTTTTAAGAAAGAAAGTTGAGGACGGTACACATGGATATCAGACATGAGAGTCATCCATTACAAAGTCTTGAGGAGGTAGGATGTCATATGCAAGAAACAGAGAGAAGGATAATCTAGATTATTACAGAAAATTGTCAGAGGGGGAAATAATACACAATAAGACTGGAAAAACAGATTTGAACCAAGTTTTGAAGGACTTCAAAAAAATTTTTAAAGCTTTTTTTTGAGCTTGAAAAAGTTAGACAGAGAAAAATTGTATTTGATCCTAGAGATAATGGGGAGTTCTTGGAATATACTGAGTAGGAAAATGACATGGGTGGATATGCACTTAGGGAAAATCTACTTTCTTTATCTACATAGATATAACTACAAAAACAAATCTATCTACATAAGTGTATTTAATGGAAGAAAACACAAACTTAGCAAATGTATTCCTAAATATAAATAATATATAACTGGATAAAACCATCCTTCAAAGAAAGATAATGGAAGAATATACAAGATAAACAATTGTATAAAATAAATGATATCTCTAACAGATAGATACAGAGTAGGGGGAAAGGGGATGATACAAAATCTATAATGCTTACAGCAACTCTTAAAAAATATTAGCTATATGCACCAATGATATAACATCTACAACCAGGTGTAAAAATAGTAATAATAATGAAATTTTATTTTATTCATTTTATTCTACTTCTCTTGGAAGTAGATAAATCCAATAGAAAGGAAAAATGGAGAAAATGTAAACAGATTTATTTTGAAAAAAAAAAAGCTATTTTATTGACTTAGGATCACTTCCAAAAGGAAAGAATATACTTTTCTTAACATTTCACAATATCTTTACCAAAAAATAATCATGTATTAGATAATAAAGGAATCCTAAAAAAGTATTAAAAGTCCTGTCAAGTATTTTAATATAATTAACATGTAGTGGACTTCCTGCTATCTAGGGGAGGGGAGGGCACTAGAGAGGAAAATTTGTAACGGAAAGCTTTGTAATGGTCAATGTTGAAGAACTATCCATACATATGTTATGCAAATAAAAAGCTTTAATAAAAAAGTATTAAAAATCTAATGATAAATATATCCTTTATAACTCATAATACAATAAAAAGAAATTAATAAATATGTGCAAAAGTATAAGCCTAAATAAAAACTAAATAATTAAACCATGAATAATAAATTACTCAGAATTCAAATAAGAGAAATTACATTTGTGATAATGATCATTATAACTTTATAAAATGCATCTTAAAAATGTAACTTTTAAAATTGAATAAAATGAATTTACAATATGCAGATTGGAAGTAAAAAGAATTATCACAAGCTTCTATATATTTTTATGCCAACATTATTGAGCTTATAAGAAAAAAAATGCCTTTTTTCTGATCATATTATAGTGTATTTAGACAACCAGGAAGAATCAGCAAAGAAATTGATATTAATAGTTTCAGCCAAGTAGCTAGATGCAAAATAAATTCATAGAACTCATTAGGCTTTCCATATGATATTAATATAATCTAGGAAGAATTGATAAAAGCAATTACCTTGAAAATAAAATGCACAAAAAGTAGATTTAACCTACAAAGATTATTATTGCTGTTTAGTCATTTTTCAGTCATGTCTGACTCTTCATGACCCCATTTTGGGTTTTCTTGGCAAAGATATTAGAGTGATTTGCCATTTCCCTCTCCAGCTTGTTTAAAAATGAGGAACTAAGACAAATAAGTGATGTGATCAGGATCACAGAGCTAATGTCTCAGGTCACATTTGAACTCAGATCTTCCTGTCTCCAAGCACAGTGTTCTTTCTATTGTGCCATTTACCTAACAACTTATTAAAGTAGTTGCAATATTTGTATAAATGCATAATGATCTTTACAGGAAGAAAAGAAGACAAATAATTAGAAAACTAGTGCTCTCTTGATCTCTGTATATTAAATGATAATATTTGTGATTAATTTACACATTTAACATAATAATTACCAAATTACCTAGGAGATTTTTAATAAATTTGACAAAGCAATAATATAATTAATTTTGAGGAACATGTAATCTTGAATCTCAAGAGAAATGATGAGAAAAATTATGACAAGGGCAATATCAGATCTTAAACCATATGTTATAAAGCAGTAGTCATCAAAAATAATTGGAAGTATATTTAAAAAAATAAATAAATGAAACAAACTACTTCAGCAACTAAACAGTAAAGTAATCAAATATAGAAATAAGTATTTGATAGATTGTATGACATAAATTATTGAAAAATTACTCTTTTTTAATAAGTAATTATGACAGAACCAGAAAATTATTTGACCAAAATCATGTTTAAACAAACATCTTATAATATCTATCACTATAAGCTCAAAATGAATATGACCTGTGTTTTTAAAGGCTACATCATTTTTTTTTAATTAGAAAAGAATGTGCCTTCTCAATATGTGGGTAGGGTAAGGAGGAAGAGAGAGAATATGGAACTCAAAGTTTTAAAAACAAATGTTAAAAAGATTTTACATGTAACTGGAGGAAAATAAAATATTAAATAAATTTAAATAAAGAAATTTATAAAAGAATAAGAGAGAGAGCATCTTTTCCAACTACTGATGATGTGGGGAAGAAGGAGAAGAAAGAATTCTTATTCAAACATGGGACAAAGAAGACAGTACTGTAAGATATAAGTCTAGAATTGAAAGGAACTTCAGAGGATATCTAGTTCAATCAACTTCTTTTATATATAAGAAAACTGAGGCTCAAGAAGCTTAAGCAAAGACTTTGCCCAATATCAAAAACAAAATTTAAACCCAGATCACAAAAGAAAAAATGGACAATTTCTCCTACATAAAATTATAAAAGTTTTACATATATAACATCAATGAAAGTACAATAAACTTTGTTGCATAAAAATTCTTTGATGAAAAGTCTTATGTTCAATAGAATAGAGAATTAACATAATTATACTATACCAAGAGATGTTCTCCAAGACAATACATGCATTTTCAAAGGATACAAGCAGTTTTTCAAAAGGATTGCAAATTATAAACAATCATTAGAAAATATACTCTATATCACTAATAATAAAGGAAATACAACTTAAAACTGCAGTCTTATGCCCAAAGGGCTTTGACTGTGCAGAGCCTTTGACCCAGCAGTGTTTCTACTGGGCTCATATTTCAAAGAGATCTTAAAGAAGGGAAAGGGACCCACATGTGCAAAAATGTTTGTGGCAGCCCTTTTTGTAGTGGCAAGAAACTGGAAGCTGAATGGATACTCATCAATTGGAGAATGGCTGAATAAATTATGGTATATAAAAGTTATGGAATATTATTTTTCTGTAAGAAATGATCAGCAGGATGACTTCAGAAAGGAGAGACTTATATGACCTGATGCTAAGTGAAATGAGCAGAACCAGGAGATCATTGTACTCGTCAACAAGAAGACTATATGATGATCAATTCTGATGGACATGGCTCTCTTCAACAATGAGATGATTCAGAGCAGTTCAATGATCTTGTGATGAATAGACAGACCCATCTGCACCCAGAAAAATGACTATGGGAAATGAGTGTGGTTCACAGCACAGAATTTTCACTCTTTTTCTTGTTGTTTGTTTGAATTTTATTTTCTTTCTCATTTTTTCCTTGTTGATCTGATTTTTCTTGTGCAGCAAGATAATTGTATAAATAATGCATGCATATATTGAATTTAACATTTTATTTTTTTATTTTTTTATTAATACTTTTTATTTGCAAAACATATGTATGGGTAATTCCTAAACATTAACCCTTACAAAGCTTTCTGTTACAAATTTTTCTCCCCTACTCCCCACCCCTCCCCTAGATAGTAGGATATCCACTACATGATAATTATGTTAGAATACTTAAATCGAATATATGTATAGTTATTGCCACGCATCATTTTTTTGTTCAGGAGAAATCGTATCTATAAGAAAGAATAATCCGATAAAGGAAATACAATGCAAGCAAACCTCAATAGAGAACATGAAAATAACAATTTTTTTTTATCATGTTTTAACATATATTGGATTACTTGCTATCTAGGGGAGAAGATAGGGGAAGGGAGGGAATTGGGACACAAGGTTTTGCAAGGGTCAATGTTGAAAAATTATCCATGTATATGTTTTGAAAATAAAAAGATTTAATAAAAAACTGCAGTTTTACCTCTCCTATTGCAAATTGATGAATATGAAAATGGCTAATATTGGAGGGGCTGTGAGAAGATGAGCACAAACTAAAAGAAAAAAAAACTTTTTGTGGTAGTGCTATGACATGTTCTAATAATCCTAGATTCAATTCCAATTAAGCCAAAAAATGAAAAATTCATACTCTTTGATGAAGTTATACTGCTACTAAATATACACCTCAAGGTAGTGAAAACATAAACTCAGACCTAGTATATACAAAAATAGAGCATCATTTTCTGGAAACAAAGAATTGGAAACAAAGTGGGTGACTACCTGTTGGTTAAAAAGCTGGAAAATCTATATAATGTGAATATAAAAGGTTATTATTGAATAATAATAAAGGATACTATAAGGAATTCAGAGACATGAGAAGGTTTTGTCAGAATCCACAAAGAGTGCAGTATGCAGAGACAACAGAACTATGTGCAAAAGGACTACAATCGTGCAAATAGAAAGATAACTAAAAGGAAACTAGATTTTGAGAACCTGAATAGCCAGTGATAAACATAGAGAGCAATAATGAAATGTGTTGCTTTCCACCCAACAGTGTTAGGGGATGCCTAACACTGGATATATTATATGGTCAGACATTATTTCATTATAGGATATTTTAGTGTAATTGTCTTTTTTATTTTAAGGAATCATACAATTTGGAAGTGGAGGATTTATCTTTTTTTTTTCCAGAAATTAGTCTGATAGAAAATAAATAAGTAGTTAGGTGGTACAGTGGATGAAGCATAGGGACTTCCTGATTCCAAGGCCAGTACTCTTATCTACCACCAGTTATATGGTAGACCTATAGCCAAGGAGTCTAGATCCTTACCTTAACTCTGTGACTAAGTGGTTATTTGGGAATTCAATTTTACTTAGCTAATACATATTCAACAATTCATTTTAACAGTTTTTACTTGAACTGTCAACTCTGATTTGTTATTTGTTTTTAAAATCCATTTTTTTTCATTTAATAAGCATCTATTTTTCTCTTCCTCCTACAATCTGCCCTTTCCCCACCTCCAACAAACATTTTTCAAATACTGCTTGTTAAGATATTGTTAGGTATGAGAACAAAATGAAACAGTCTCTACCATCAAGGAGTTTACATTTGAAAAGGAAAAATAATATGTACATAAACACATTCAAGAAAAGATGAATTGAAAAAGGAAAAAAAAAATCTAACAACTGTCAGGTCAGAGAAGGCATGCAAATACTTGTCACCTGATATGAGCATTAAAACTAGACGTATTATGAGAAATAGGCATGAGGCGGGAGAGTAGAACAATGGTAACTGTAAATGCATGGTTATATTTTCAACAGGAAGAAAGATATTTAGAGGAGGAGAAAAAATTTTTAAGAAGGAAGACAAATGCCTAATATGAGTTTAGTGCCTGCCATCATCAGCACAATATGCAAGGTACAAGATAATGGAAAAGTTGTATTGTCTTCACAACTCTACCTGTGAAATGGGTAATGAAAAGAATAGCTATATACCCTCAAAGTCCTTACTACAATCTACTAGAGAGATAGGTCTCATACACAAATATAATTGTAATAATACCTCATGTACATAGTACTTTCTTCACAATAACTCCATTATGTGGGAGAAATATGATAAAGTATAAAGAGATCACACATAAATAATCAGCTAAAGTGGATACCATTCAAATTTTCTGACCCAAAGACCAACTCAGACCCACTATTCTGCTTCTTTATGTAAGACAAATTCTCTTAACCTCGAAGTTTTTGTTCATTTGTGAAGTGAGAGGCTTAAACTAAATGATCTTTCTATTCCTTTCCAATCTCCTAAATGTGAGACACAATGGAAGACATAACTATTGTAATAGCAAAATTGTTAATGATTTTCAATATATCACAACAAAGTCAAAACAGTTTTAATTTAGATTCTGAAATAATATTTTTAATATAAAGTTCTAATTCATAATACTACTCTCATGTGTATATTGGCAAAGGGAAGAATATTATAAACCTCAGAGTGTCTGGAATTTTTTATTTAGGATTATTAGCAGAAATCCAATCATATTTTGTATCGCATATCTGTACAGAAAACATCTTCTCTCAATTGTTTGTAAACAATGACCTTTGGTTAGTAGAAAAAACCAGAGTATTTGAAATATAATTTGAAAGTTCATATCAGACAGGAAGTTTCCAAAAGAAAATCTTTAGGAAAAAAAAATCTCTTTCTAAAGCATAAATCATTTTTGAGTTTGAATAATTTTTTTGTTTATTTATTTTTTTTGAATAATTTTTTAAAAATATTTCATTTTTTAAACTTAGACCATTGATGTACATACATTAGTAATCAGCATATTGACATAAGAATGACAACTTTTACCATTTGTTTCCAGATTATTTATTATCCAAGAACAAAATGACATAATAAAAGTCAAATAAAAAGTCCAAAGAAATGGTTGTACAGATTTTAGAAATAGAACAATCTAAAATAATAGTATTAATAAGTTAATATTAATAAAAATAAAAATATATAAAGGTATACTCAGGAACTTTCTACCTATGGATTTGCTTGTGAGGTTAAGGGTTGTAAGAAAATAAAGCAATGACAATCAGGTCAGAGTTCTGAAGAGAATCAACTAGTGTGCTCTAATGGGAAGTAAAATTCTTAGACTCTACTTGATCTTACCTTTTCCTCTGCTTTTCCTGGGAGGCTAAGTTTGGGGGGCAATTCTGAGTGTGCTTGCTCTAGACAGATGCTTCTGTTCTCAAAGCCTAGAGACACAGGAAGTAGTAGGAGGATGTGCAGATGGCAAGGAGAAGGTGGGAGTGATATTTCAAAATGTGGGTGGGACCAATGCAAAGTTGGCAGCCTGAGTGGAATTTCTGTGGGCCTGATGATTGCTGCAAACTATTTGCAAGTCTCCATAGGTCTAAATGCTCTTCTACCCACCACTTTATTGAAACTAACACCCAACAGAAGAGGGGTGTCGCCCAAGAGGAGTTTTATTTATATCACAATGATCAAATAGTAATTAATCAGTGAGCATTCAGCAAGCACCTACTATGTGCCAGGCACTTTGCTTGGGCAGTGGGTAATGCATTTTTGTTTTCAAAGTCCAAGAATTCAAGGATATACTACTGCAATTTACTGGTAGCTCTCAAAGGATGTTGAATATAAGGATAGGTATATTTTTCTGTTTCCTTTGAGTGGAATATTGGGGGGAAATATTTCTTGGGAAAATTTTTCATATTTTAATGAATTTTTATAGGTCCTTGGGTTTGGAATTGTATATCTACAAAATGCAAATTTAGTGTCAAGCTTTACACATTGCTCAGTCAGCATGACTCTGTATTGTTGCCAAGAAAGAGGAAACCTGTAGTTTAGGGTCAAGGAATTTGGTCTCAGCATCCATTTGATCTTTCACCTCTAACTTGTCAATTGCTCTACTAGACTGAATTGTCAAGGCATGACACTACATTCTCCCACCTTGTAAGACAACATTTCCCCTGCTTCATTCCTTCCTTGATGTCTTTCTGACAGTGAAAAACCACTGAGGTTTCGCTTAGAAAATGTCTAGCTTCAAAAAACAAAACAAAACAAATTTCTCTTCATTTTTATCTTCTAACAAGGCAACCAAAAGAAGAGTAAAAGGTTTAAAAGTGAAAAAGTTGGTAGATTATGATAAAAAGCAACCAGTTCAGCTTTGAGTATAGAAACAAAGCACTGACTAGTACTAAGTATTAAGGAACACCTTTTGTCCCCTCACAGCAAGGTGGTCCACTCTCTTGACCTGAAAGCCAAGTAAGCTTTCCTTTTTATCTTTCACTCAAGGTGGCTGAAAACAAAGAGATGTCAGAGGTGATAGAATTGTATACAGTAAAATAAAGGAATATAACACCCTCTCAAAGAAAAGACAAGAAGTAGAATAAAAAGTTTGACCAGACTGGAAAGACCAAAGTATAGAAGGTAGGAAAAAATATATCATATGAACTGACAAGTCAGCATGCTATATTCAAAGTTTCAACTTGCAATAATATATTTTATATCTGGTCCCTATGCATAATAATTCATTCGTTTCAAAATAAGAATGAATAATTCATATTATTTATTGTTAATAGTTTATTGTTTCTGGCTTTTGTTAATGAAAAATGTTAATAGGAACTAGCATTTACATAGAGGGCAGCTAGGTGGTACAGTGGGTAGAATGCCAGGCCTGGAGTCAGAAAGATGTGAGTTCAAACCTTGCCTCTATTTTTCTAGCTGTGTGACCCTGGACAATTCACTTAACTCTGTTTGCCTCAGTTTCCGCATTTGTAAAATGAGCTTGAAAAGGAAATGGTAAATTACTCTAGTATCTTTGCCAAGAAAACCCCAAGTAAGGTCACAAAGAATTAGACATGACTAAAAACCACTGAACCAAAACATTTAGATAACACTTGAGATTTCTAAGTATTTTACATATTTTCTCATTCACTCCTCACCAAGATCTGTATTTTAGATGCTTTTATTAACTTCATTTTATAAATGGAGAAACTAAGGTTAGGAGAGGTTAAGAACCTTTCCCATAATCGTATAGCTTACAAGTGTCTAATGTAGAGTTAGGACTCAGATCTTTTTGACTCCAAGTGCACCTTTCAGCATTATACTATACTGCCTCTTAAAATAGGCATTGAGGTCCAATGTACTGGGAAGTCTATAATTGAAGGTCTCCATAATTGCCCCCTTAAGACTTCTCCTAAATCTTAGATTCTTTATCTTTAAAATTAGAGTGTTAAAAATCTTTACAAGGGGAAGAGATTACAAGGATACCCTTAACAAGAACTTTTACAAATATGGAAATTGTAAGCTCTTCTCTGACTAGTCTCAAATAAAGTTAGTTTTCAAAAGTGTCTTTTCCAAGTCTAACTTCCAGTCAATTCAACACAGCTGGAGGGGATAATCTTTCCATATAAACTGTTTTGAGGTTTAGAGATTAATAAATTTCCCTAACAATCTTAACTAAAGGAAATCCAATTTTTCACAAAACTCTAAGTTATACAGGTCCATGAGCATAAAATAGGTCATTAGACAAAACAGTTTCCAGGCCCATAGATGAAGCCTTTCCCTGGAGCATTTGGAGAGACTTGTCACTGAATAGTCAACCAAACTGATTAATTTTTTTTGGCCACAACAGCTTATGAGATTATCTAGTAAATTTTGTATTGGTAGAGAGTGAGATCTACATGGATGCGTTCATAAAATATTGAGTCAAGAATGGCAGACATTGATAACCCTTCTACATTTCAAGGAAATCAATAAACTGAACATTTAGGTGCTGATTATTCATAATTTTCCTCTCCTTCCCCCAAGTTTCATTTATTTATTTATTTCAATTATTTATTAAGCACATACTATATGTCACATGGAAACAAAAAAAATGGCAAAATAAATAGTCCTTTCTTTAGAAAAGATCACAATCTAATGGGGAGAGAGAATATTCAAATAACTAGGTTCAAATATAATACACAAAAGGTAAATTGAAAATAATCATAGAGGAAAGCTAGTATATAATGAGTCTACCCTGCTGCACAATGGATAGAGTACTGTACTTGGAACAAGGAAAACATGTAAACCTTAAAGCATCATAAAAATGCTAACTATTCCAGTCTCTAAGGGAAGTGACTAGAACTTATTATATGTCATTATTGTGGTGTGTAACAAGAGTATACAAACATGAAAGAGGAGGAGAGCATTTAATCTCAGTCAACTGAAATGGACAAAGAAAGTTGTATATGTGTACATATACACATAGTTTGATGTAAAAAATAAACTCAAGAGGAAACAAGGGGGACAAGCAGGAGATAAAAAGGAGGGAATACCTTTTAGCAAACCAAACTTTCTTATCCTCAAAGGGAAAATCAAAAAGTGAAGAAGGAAAGAAAATCAAAGAATTAGAATCTAAGGGTTGGAATCTAAAATTTAAATATAGAATCTAAGATAGCTTCTTAGACAGCTAGGGGATGACAATAAATTGTAGCATATTAACATAATGGAATATTATTGTGTTTGTAAAAAAATGAAATTATTTCAAAAATTTCTAAGTAGTGAGATCATAATCAGGAGAATAATTTATGCTAGGCAAACAATGTTTAAGAAAAAAATTCCGAAAAATATGAGAACTCTGATTACTGCAATGACCAACTATATCTTCAGAGGTCCTGTGATGAAACTTGGCATTTACTTGTTAAAGGAGATGGGGAAGACACAAGGTGAAGAAAAAGGAATACTTTGGGATATGGCCACTATTTTTATTTCTTTTGTTTGACTCTATTTATTATAAGAACTGGATTTTTCTTAGTTCTTAATGAATGATGTGGGGAGAAGTCAGCAATAGATTGTCAAATAAAAGAGAATATTTTTAAAATGAAACAATTTAAGACATTCACAGAAAAGAACAGAAGGAAATTCAGAAGGCAGCACAAACTGGATGATTTTGAAAATAATGTGCGGAATACATTATATACTTTTTTAAGCAAGTGGCATGAAATGGAGATCTATGATTTCATAGAGAAGCCTTTTTTGTGTTCTGCTGGGTATATGAAAATGTTCTTTTTGGAGAATTTAAATTCTAAAAAATATTTTTTAAAAATTGCAGTTTTGAGACAATGATCATATAGCTTCTCACTGGAGTCTTTCCTTCAATTCCATATGAGGAATTGACCATTCCAGGAATTCAC
Source organism: Myrmecobius fasciatus (assembly GCA_023553655.1). Lineage (NCBI taxonomy): Eukaryota > Metazoa > Chordata > Mammalia > Dasyuromorphia > Myrmecobiidae > Myrmecobius > Myrmecobius fasciatus. Next base: position 498,836 of record JAJPUD010000411.1, read on the forward strand.
TTGATTGAATATTGCTATATTTATTTTTGGGGGGACAGCACCTCCCAACCACCCCCATCCCAAGAAAATAGAATGGAGATTTTACAAGATGCTCCATTACAGTGGCTGATCTACAAATTTTCAAATTCTGTTGTGTTGTGTTGTGCGTGTGTGGTTTTTCTTTATTATTACTTTTACAGATGTCTGCCCATTAAATCTGGTGTCTTGAAATTAAGGGAATAACAAAGTTTTAAGGATATCCCTGTTCCTGAAACTTAAAATGAATTTCAGAAGTGCCAAACTTTTTGGGTCCCAGACAGGTGTGCTGGAGGTAGTTAAAATGGGCTTTCAAATTTTCCTGAGCCTGATCTATAATGCTTGTTTGGCATTTGGTCTAAGTGGCCAGTCTATCAGAGTTATACTCTTTGTTGTAGAGTTTGAATGCTTGGTAGTTCAGCTTGAGAAAGGATCTTATACTATTTTACTCCATACAGGTGAAAGAACTTCTACAAAACTCTTGGTGGACAAGGAACTGTTTGTGGAAGTTCTAGTGTCCATGAAAGCTGGACTGGGGTTGTAGATATTTAACCATAAGCTTTCTGAAAAAAAATATAATGTATATAATAATAATGCACGCACTTTTAAGTTTATTATGTATCATTAACATTTTCTCCATTTTCTTAAGTTGAGACCATCAAGAAAGCAATAAATCAAATCTTGATTTTTGGCACTTAATGATCAAGCTCAGGAAAATTTGAGAGCCCACTTCAACTGCCTCTAGCACACCTGTCTGGGGCCCAGAAAGTTTGGCACTGATATTGTACTTCATGAGCAAAGCAGAATCACAGCACCATAAAGGAAATCCAGAGGAAACTTCCTCCCAAATGTTCATATGAATTATTTGTGCCTGGCCTGTGGCAGAGCCTTCCAAGATCATATTGGACTGACCAGCCACTGTGAGACACTCTATTCTTTGATCCTGACATCATGATGTCATTTTGGACCTCTTCAATGAATAGCAATAACACCTCAGCATATGAGGAGACAAAAGCATTTGTCCATTCAAAGACTTTTAAAGGGCTTCCTGGGCACTAGTTCCTGGACATTTATCAGAGACTAATTGGGAGACTTATCTGTTTTGGTTAGAGGGTCAATCAGACTCTGAGGGCCTTCAACTGAGGAGGAAAGAAACTTCTTCCTCACTACTGAAGGCTTTATAATGTTCCTTTTTTCTCCCTTTTTGATCTTCTTTTTTAATTAGGCTGGCCTTTTAATGGGGTTATTTGTTAAAACCAGTGAAAGAAAAATTATAAGGAAAACAAAGAATTTGGTGGGGGGAATTGCAACAAGTTATCTGTGAAAAAGGCTTAATTTCTCAAATACATAAAGAATTGAATCAAATTTATAAAAATACATACCATTTCCCAATTGACAGTTTGTCAAAGGCAATTTCCAGACAAAAAACCCAAAGCTATCAATAATCATATAAAATAACTGCTCTAAGTCACTATTGAACATAGAAATTAAAACAACTCCAAGTTGCCATATCACAATCATCAGAGTGGCTACTATGACAAAAAAGGAAAATGTTGAATGTTGGAGGGAATGTGGGAAAACCTGGGGCACTAAAGTACTGTTGTTGGAATCGTGAACTGATCCAACCATTCTGGAGAGCAGTTTGGAACTATGCTTATCAAACTATGGACTATCAGACTACACATACCCTTCAATCCAGCAATATCACTGCTAAATCTGTATCCAAAATACATCCAAAAAAGGGAAAAGTAACAATTTGCACAAACATTTTTATAGCAGCTTTTATTGTGGTGGCTAAGAATTAGAAATCAAAGAGATAACCATCACTTGGTTAATGGCTAAACAAGCTGTGGCATGTGATTGTAATGGAATATTATTGTGCTATAAGAAATGACAAGCAGAATGATTTCAGAAAAGCCTAGAAAGAATTAGATAAACCAATACAAAGTAAAGTGAACAGAACCCAGAGAACATTGTACTCAGTAACAGAAATATTTTTCGATGAAGAATTGTGAATGACTTAGCTATTCTCAGCAATATAATGATCCACGACAACCCCAAAAGACTAATGATTAAAAATGCTATCCACCTCCAGAAAAAGAGCTGGTATAGACCAGATATAGATTGAAGTGGGCTATTTTTCACTTCGTTTCTTTGATTTTTTTTCTTTTATACAAGCCTTGTTGTACAAAATTACTAATATAGAAATGTTTTACATAATAGCACATATATAACCCATATCTGATTGCTTACTGTCTAAGGTGGGGGGAGGAAAAGAAGGAAAGATGGAATTTGAAAATAAAACTTTAAATAAAAATGATGGGGTTTTTGTGTTTTCTGAAAAGAAGAAAAAGAAGATTACTTGTTTTTTTTCAGTGGGGACTATTGGGATTTTTTTTCTTTTGACTTTCTGGAACTCTAAGCTTTGCTAGCTACTGAGCTCTTACTACCTGTAGGAAGTTCTCATGATTCTGACTGTGAAGAAGGGGGAAAGCCATCTCTATATTCTTTTAACTTGAAAGTTGACTTTTTAAACTAGACACCTAATAAAGCTGTTTTTCACTACATATGTAGCCCATGAGTGCTTATATTTTAAACTTTGAACCTGAGTTCCACAATATTGGTGAAGAACTATATTATTCAGAGATTTCATCAAGTGAAGCCCAAACTTCCCCTTTTCCAATTCAGGAAGCCCCTGACCCAAAAAGGGTGACAGAAGGGTCCAGACTAGAACTGGCATCTAGAGTGACTGCCTACACCAAGCTTCCTGCCAGTGTCCTCTTCTTTATTGTCCCTGACCAAATATTAACCATTACTGCCCTAACCTCATTCCCCATCCACATTACTGCTAGAATAAATCCAAAATCCCCTCTTTACTCTGGGTCCTTAGGTATTTGCCTATTGTCAGTAGGGTGGAGCAGTGAGATGTCTCCTCCTACTACTCCTAAGGTTGCTTACCACCCTATCATTGCTCTAGACCTTTCTATTCATTGAAGATATATATATTCTCTTACATGTATTATATTTCCCAATTGGAGAATGTGTTCTTTAAAAACAGAGGTGATTTATTTTGCTTTGAATCCCTAGTACTTACCATAGTGCTGAGCTCATATTATGTAATCAAAGACTTTTTTCATTGATTCATTCACTATTATAAAGTCTTTCTATTTTATCCATGACATATGGTTTAAAAGAACCATAAAAATCAGGACAAGAAGTTGGAAGATTTTACAACTTTTGGTTAAAAAAAAAAGTGATCAGATGCTTGGTTATCTGTTTTACATATCCATAAATTACTTTTGCCAGTACAGCAAAGTGAGCAAATTGTTATACACTGCATTATGCAATATATGTCTCCAGGCTGTTACATAGTCTCATAATGGGAGAATGAAGACCACTAGAAACCAATTACATTTTCCGATAGGAGACTCATTGATATAAAAGCCATTATTCCATCCAGAAGTTAGACTCCTTGGCTTCAAATTAGGCTTTCACTGATAAAGTCCAAGGCTATAGGGATAAAGCTTATTTCCAAGTATAGACATATCCTCATAAACATTAATTGGACACTGGCAGCCAGATATAGGTGGTATGATTATCACCTGAGTTCTCTGGGTTGGTTGGGAAAATGCTAATACCCCATTGTACAGCTCAGTGGATCTGCAATCATGGTGATCCTTTTCAAAGGAAATGAAAGTGATTGTTGAGATTGTTGAAAGTATGATGGGTAACACAAAAAAGACAAGTTGAATGCATAAACCTTCCTCTAGATAACATATCAGTAGTGGAAGTATGACTCCCTGGTCAAATTGACCAAAAGTTACTAGAAATTTCAGGAAGAAAGTATTTTAATTTCATTTTCAAGATGAGCTTCTTTAGTCAGTAATATTGGCTAAGACCAAGTATCATGGCTGTTGAAAAATAATCTTGGCTACCCCAAGATTATACTACTGTGTAAAGAGAAGCAGAAGCTTGTATTCTGCCATGAAATTCTAAACCACACTATAATTGAGCCTACACAAGAGTAAAAGAAGAAATTAGTTTTGCATAAAAGGAAGGTAGTAAGGAAGTATTTATTACATGCCTAATTTGTGCTAGACACTATGCTAAACACATAAATAATACTTCATTTGATCCTCATAATAATTCTATAAGGTAGCTGTTATTACTCTCCTTATTCCTTTTTATTCTTCTGACTCCTGTCCCTAAGCTCTCTGGGCTGTGCCCCATAGCCATCTCCTGAGCAGTGACTTTGAGAGCATTGGACTCAATGTCCAATGGGGAAACAACATTCAAAAAACTGTCTACATTGGGAATAATGAAGAAAGGCAAAGTAATAATAATAAACATTTATAGCACTTACTGTATATAGGCACTGTTCTAATTTTTTTTTTTTATGATTATCTCATTTTATTCTCACAACAACCTTGGGAGGTAGATGCTATTAAGATAACCATTTTACAGATTAAGAAACTTTGATGAACAGAGATCAAATGACTTACCCAAAGTAAATATCTGAGGCTGAATTTGAATTCAGGTATTTTATGAGAAATCTATTCAGGGTGATATTCAAATCAGAATGGGATCTTTCTACTTCAGTCATATAATGGCTCTAGGAATAATAGCATAGGCTTGACTCTGAGAGTTAAGGAAGTTTTAAAATGTTTACCAGCTTATTTTTTTAGGGGGTGGAAATACTCCCATTGCTCCTGCTCTAGACACACACTCACAGTTGAATTCTACATTACCCTACTCTCAAGCCCCTTCCTCCATTATCATAGAACCATTTGTGCCTTGCCAGAGGCACATCAGCCAGATTACTTCCACCATCCCACTGCCTAATCCTACACAAATGCTGCTGAGTGAAAGGGAAGAAAATGAAAGTAACTCTTCTGACTAGCTCCATTACAAAGTTGTGTTACATGACCCCAACTGGTTCTTAACTATTATTAAGCAATCTTTCTGCACCTCTCTAATTATTTCACTATCCTACTTTCCATAGTCCCGCTTCCAAATATTTTCACTCTTTCTCAATTCTCCCAAGGTTATCCTTTCCTCACTCTCTTAGTTGAGAACCGTGCCTCTTACTTTACTGAAAAGCATGAGGTTATATGTCATGATCTCCCTCTTCTCCTTTCTTATTTCATATCACTAGAATGTCTTCTTCTACTATCTCCAAAATCACCCATCTCACATGAAAAGATAGCCTTACTCCCTGTAAAGATAGAATCCTGATTCTCCTATCTAGCCACTCCTCAATCTCCTTTGCCAAAGCCTTATCTAGGCCATGTTCATCAACTTTGGTCCATTAACTTAACTTCCATAGGTCTCTTTCTTGACCCTATTCTCTTCCCCTTACTAGGTGACCTCATTAATTGCCATGGATTTAATTATCTTCTCTATGCTGATGACTATCAAATCTATTTATCCAGCCCTCACGTTCCTGCTGACTTTCAGATTTGCATTTCCGCTTGTCTCTCAATGTCCCAAATTTGATGTCTAGTAGACATCTGAAATTCAAAAGGTACAAAATTAAACTCATTATCTTCCTTCCTAAAACCTTCTCCAATTTCTAAATTTCTAAACTTTAGTGTGACTAAAGACACTTCTAGTTCCTCAAGCTCACAACTTAGGTGAAATACTCAACTTCTCATTATCTCTCACCTTAAATCCAATCTGTTGCCAAGGCCTGTTGATTTCATCTTTGTAACATTTTTCAAATATGCTGTTTTCTCCTCTGATATCTTAATTTTATGTAATCAAAATTATCAGTTTTACTTCTTGTGATCCTCTCTATCTTTTATATGGAGCATTGGAAGTCAGAAACTTTTTTTTTTTTTAATTTTTTCTCTCTACAACATAGCACTTTGCATTTATGTTACTAATAAATTATAGTTGAATGACTATTAGTTGAATGATGGATTAATGAGAAATATATATTTTGCAAATAGCCAATATGCAAATAATAATTATTATTATTAATTTTCCTGAATGGTACTTTTATTATAAGAAAAAAAGAATTCTTTCATTCTTTTTCTTTGGTGGGTTGGGGAAATGGGAAGGAGAAAAAATTGATATTTGATAGTTGAAAAAATGTCATCAAAAGATAAATATCTCTCTTGTAGAAATAATCATACAGGTAACCCTCAGAGTCCTGAGTGAAATTAATCTTTTGCTATCATATCAATAATCAATAATTTCCTTCAATTTTTTTAAAGTCCTGGATCAGGCAGTTTCTGAAGAGTATTCCTCAATTAAGGTAATCATATTTAGATTCTAGGTAGGAACCATTATTTTTGTTTTTTTTTTTATAAACAAAAGCTAGAAGAAACCAGGTCCTTTCCTCAGGGACAAATCATTTTGTCCTTACTATTCCCTTCATCAAGATTTGGGAGTGATTTTTAAAAAAAAGGGATACCAAGTCAGTAAAAACCTAGTTGAGATGGGTAATGTTTTTACTTAGCCAAGTTTGCTAGAAGCAAGCTGGATTACATAAACTAGATAACATTCCATTCCTTAAGTACAAAAGGGGCTACTCAGGCACATTTGAAAGTCATTTTTTCTAGCTGTAAATTGATCTGCTCACATACACACACATACACACACACACACATATAGACAGAGACAGAGAAACAGAGACAGAGAGAAAGAGACAGAGACAGAGACAAAGACAGAGACAGAGAGACAGAGAGACAGAGAGGGAGAGGGAGAGGGAAAAGAAGGAGAGGAAGAAGGAATGAACTACTAGGTAGCACAGTGGATAAAGTACTAAGTCTGGAGTCAGGAAGACATCTTTCTAAATTCGAATCTGGCCTCTGACAGTAGCTCTGGGCAAGTCACTTAACTCTATTTTCCTCATTTGTAAAATAAGCTGGAGAAGGAAATGGCAAAGCAGTATTTTTGACAAGAAAACCCTAATTGGGGTCATGAAAAGTAGGATACAACTGAAATGACTAAAATATGACAAATTTATATGTAGTACTTTTGTCATATTTTAGTCATTTCAGTAGAACTTAACACATAGTTTTTATATAGGAAGCACTTAATAAATGCTTTGTCCACCCAACTACTCTCCCAAACCTGGTTTTCATCATTACTATGTTTGCTAATCCCTCCAAATTCTCTTTACTTTTCCTATACATAATTTTTTTAACTTTCTCCTCCTTTCCCCACCTCGATCCTTTAATGAACCAGTTCAATTACACAGATTTTTTTCCCCTTGTCCTATTGCAATCATCCTATTGCAATCATACCTCCAATCTTTCACTAATCCCAACATTTGCACTCTGAGCATGCTCTCTGACCACTAACACTCCACAGCAGTTGCCTCCTGATTCCTGTTCTCCCTAAGCAACCTTTCCTTTGTTTCCAGGAACTCAGACCCGACAGCTCCAGGGCAATTACATTGTTTGGCTCCTTTCCAACTACACTTTGCCACTAGGACAGTTGATGCTCAGTGAACAATGATAATCTATCTGTATTCATGTCTCAAAGATTAATATATATGCATAGAGGAGAGAGAGATGCATGTATGTATGTATATGTATGTGTCTATTCAATGATTATTTCCCCATTACAGTGATTTGAAAAGCCATTTTTCTAACCCCATTCTTGAGGAAATTATTCCCTTCCTATGCAACCCAACCCTACCAATATCCCATTAAAGCTACCAAACTATCACCCTTACCCTTTTCCTCTTACAAATCACTACACTCTACTAGTGAACTCTCCATTTCAAGAAATTATCTCACCTACTTTATTGAGAAAATTGAGAAGATCCAGATCCTTATCTCCATTCTTCAAAATCTTTTTTCATTACAATTCTCTTCTTTTCACAGGTCTCAGAGGAGGAAGTGGCCTTTCTCTTTCCTTGTTATTTGTACCCTTTGACCTGCCCTTCCTCCAATGTCTTCTGAAAAGCCATCCCTTTGCTTATTTCCTCTCTTACTCATCTTTATTTTCTTTTTATCTAGAAGCTGCCTCTACTCTGACCACAAACATAATCATCTCCTGCAAAAGTGACTTAAAAAGTCACTTAATGTTGTCATCCTCTACAATTATTAAACTATATTTCTTGTCTTTTTTCACTATCAAAACCATAGGGGAAAATGTCATGTGCTGAATGCCAGTATTTCCTTATCATCCTCTCACTTCTCAGCCTGTTGCAATTTGGCCTCTGAACCAACCACTAGACTTAAATCTCTCTGAAAAAACAACAAAAAAAGAAGTGCTAAATTCCAACTTTTCCCCCTTAATCCTTATCTGTTCTTCCTTATCCTTATCCCTTATCCTTTTTTCCCCTTCATCCTATCCTGTTCTTCAGCTTCTGACATTGTTAATTGCCCTTTCTTAACAGGGTATATTTTGTCTCTGCTTTTGTAACATTGCTTTCTGATGTTTTCCTCCCTTCCTATTTTTCTAGTTGATCCTCAATCTTTTTTTTTTAAGAACATTATTCATCTTCTGCCCCCAAGTAATGGGTGCTCCTCAAAGTTCTCTTGTGCATTCTCTACTTTTCTCTACATTCCCCTCCTATGTGATTTCATTTGTTTCTATGGGTTCAATTATCATCTCTTTGTATATGATTCATAGTTAGATATTGAATACTTATCTCTATCCTCACTTCCAGTTTTACAACTCCAACTCCTTGCTTAGATTACTTATTGCACAGATTACTTACATTTTTCCACAAGTGCTTTAAAGGCAATATGGACAACATTTAAGTCATGATCTCTTCAACTTGCCTGTCCTCCCAATTTCCAGTTTCTACTTACCTTCCCAATTACCCAGTTTTGAAGTATTGGAGTTATATTTTTTAATGGATAATAGCTTTTTATTTTCAAAATACAAAGATAGTTCTTTCTTTTTTAACATTTTCTTAATTTTTTTCTGAATATGCATGTATATTAACTTTTTAAATACCCATTTCTTTATGAATCATGTTGAGAGAGAAAAATTGTAACAAAAGGGGAAAAAACACGAGAGAAAAAAAAAGAAAAAAGAAGTGAACATAGAATCTATTGATTTACATTCAATCTCCATAGTTTTTTGTGGATGCAGATGGTGTTTTCAATCCAAAGTTTATTGGAATTGCCTTTGATTATTGAATCACTGAGAAGAACCAGTTTTTTCATAGTTGATCATTTCACATTGTTGTTATTGTGTACAATTGTTCCTGGTTCTGTTTCTTTCCCTCAGCATCAGCTCATGTAAATCTTTCCAGGCCTTTCTAAAATCAGCTTGTTCATTTTTTTATAGAAAAATAACATTCCATTATTTTCATATACCATAACTTATTCAGCCATTCCTCAATTGATGGGTATTTACCCATTTTCCAATTCTTTGCCACCACAAAAGAGCTGCTACAAACATTTTTACACATCTGGGTTCTTTTCCCTCCTTTATGATTTCCTTAAGATACAGACCCAGTAATGGCACTGCTGGAAAAAAAGGGTAAGCATAGTTTTATAGTCCTTTGGGCACTGTTCCAAAAAAAGTTAGAAAGAAAATAAAAATCAAGCAAGCAAACAAAAAAAGGTGAAAATGCTATGTTGTGATCCACATTCAGTCCCCACAGTCCTCTTTCTGGATGCAAATGGCTCTCTCCATCCCAAGTCTATTGGGATTGTCCTGAATCACCTCATGGTTGAAAAGAGTCATATCCAACAGAATTGATCATCACATAATCTGGTTGTTGCTGTGTACAATATTTTCTTGGTTCTACTCACTTTACTTAACCATCAGTTCATGTAAGTCTTTCCAGGACTTTCTGAAATCATCCTGCTAATCGCTTCTTATTGAATAATTATATTCCATAACATTCACATACCATAACTAATTCAGCCATGCCTCAACTGCTGGGCATCCACTCAGTTTCCAGTTTCTTGCCACTACAAAAAGGGCTGCCACAAACATTTTTGTACATATGGGTCCCTTTCCCTCTTTTAAGATTTCTTTGGGACACAGGCCCAGTAGAAACCCTGCTGGATCAAGGATATGTACAGTTTTATAGCCCTTTGGCTCTAATTCCAAATTACCCTCCAGAATGGTTGGATAAGTTCACAACTACTGGAGTCATTTTTCAGTCTTCCCTAACAATCACCCTCTCCAAGGTCACCCTCTCCAAGGTCAACTGAATTCATCTCTAGAACATAGCTCATATCTGTCGATTTATCCTCACTGATGCAACCACTAGTCTTGTTCAATTTCTCATCATCTCTTTCTTTGTCTATTAAAATAGCATCCTATTTATAGTCTTAATGCCCTTTTTTTTTTCATTCTCCAATCTATTAATTATCTTGACCTGTCAGCAGGAGGTCCTACTGAACAGACAAGCAGACCAGTGTGCTGTCTGATAAATAGATATTAAAACATCTACACGGACCAGTAAACAAGCAGGCCACAGACTAGCAAACAGGTCTATTTCTTGTTCAAGTACTCATGGCCATCTTCACATGTTGAGCAGTAAAGGGATTATGAAGGAAGAAGGAGCAACAAAAGTATTGTGAGGATTTTCCATGTCATTGAGTCACCATGGTCATGCTGGGATTGATCATTATAATAAGGTAAAAGGAAGGATGGAGGCCCTCTAGTTAGCTTCCTATGATCAAACAAGTGAACTCACCATCTGCAGTTTACATTCTGAGGCCTTAATATCTAGGATTCATAATCAAATCCCCTTTGGAATTATATCACAGTGATTAATAGATTAGACTAAAGTAGTGGTTCAATCAATCATCCATCATAGTTTGGTGAATGTTATGAATTCTTAAGAATAATGTGGTGATTTAAAAAATAAAATTCATAAATGAAAAAATCCAAATTAGACCTTAGTGAAAATTGAAATGTATATTTTTTCCTATCCAAGGTCAGTTGTGAATAGACTTCAGTTTAATAACCCTTCATATATGTCCTGACTGGCTCTGGAAGCACCAGTTTATTTGCTAAACTGAAGAAGGATATGTTTGATCTCAAAATGATTGAATATATTAAATATATGATCCATTTAAAAGAATTCTTATAAAATCCTTCATAAGTGATGCAGTCCTTCTCCTCTGACCAGGTTAGTTCATGGCATTCTTACTATGGGTGAATTGAGATCTGCATCTTCTGGATACAGATAAAAAGGAGGAGGGGGACAATAAATTCAATTTCTCCAGTTTTAAAGATAATCAAAGCCAATTAAGTTTTAAAGTCAATCAAAGGAGGTTACTAATATGGTAAATTGAAGCCTTCTTGAATATGTAATCTGTTCCAATGTCCTCTCAAGGCCACCTCCATGCCAAACAAACCAGACATTTCTAGATAGACCTGGGTTTTATCAATGAACTCCCAGTCTACTGACTGGGTTCCTTTAAGGGAAGAGCACCCTACCTACTTTAAAGGCAGGTTATATTTAGTTAAATAGCCACATTTCCCTAAGCACCTTTCAACACAAGTCACCTCCTCAGAGTTTCTGTCTACTATCCTTCAGACCTCTAAATAATGCACTGCTATTTATCTTTTTCTGGAGAATTTTAGAGATGCAAAGTACCTGACCATGATGAGATTTACTAGCCCTGTCCTTGTTGACATTCTACCAGCTGACTCTATTCATCAATTCCCACGGGAGACTTATTTGCATCTTGTCTTATTTTAGAGTGAACCATACTTACGTATGTGTGTGTAAAATACACTTTGATCCCCTCCCCTCCTAGCTTTGTCCCTACTCACTCTCCCAAGAGCATAAAGGGTCATTTGTCATGTCTTATAGCATTCCAGCTCCCCTTTCTTCAGATACCCTTCAGAACTTCAATCCATAACAGCTGCTGGACAGCTCTACAGGCACTGTCCTGGCAGAAATTCCCCAGGGATCCCTGCCACTGGCAATCAGCCAACTCAACTTATTCTGGGAAAGGATCTTCCTAAAGATTGGACCAAGAAAACTGTGTATCTCCTAACAGCCCAGAGACAACAATGCCAAATTGACCAATAGCCTTGAAAACCTTCCAAAATCTATAAATCACTCTTTAATTGCATCTGCCCTGGCATATACATCATAGAAGAGAGAAAGTCTGGATTATTTGCCAATTAGATTCCCCAGAGGGCTAAGAGGCAAAGTTAGGTTATCTGGACTCTACAGATATCTAATGGATTGTTGTCTATATAGATAGATTCTTTAGATATTTGAAATCCGTGTGACTAAGTACCTATTCACAAACTGTCATTTCCACAGGTATGCAAAATAATTGGGCATCTATCACTCTGTTATACTCAAGTGGTTCCAGTGGAAGAAATATATATCCCTATAATGAAGATGGCTAAGGCTGAATTGAGAATTGGAAACCCTATATGTTTTGTTTTTTTTTTTACATTACAGATCAAGATACAGAGATGAAAGAGAAATTAGAGCTCAAATAGTCCAACTCTTTAATTTAAAAACAAGGGAAATGGATGTCTAGAAAGATAACATGGAGGTAACATGGCTTGCCTCAAATCACACAGATAGAAAGCTGTAAAGATAGAATTTTTTTAGTATATGCAACGTCTATATTTTTTTAAAAAAATACTAATTAAGAATTGTGTGTCTCTGAAAAGATGTATGCAACCCTCCACATGTACTTCCCCTTTATCAAGTCCAAGGCCTATTACTGTAGCCAGTAGGGCATACTCTACTCCCTATTATGGTCTGGCAGGCTGTGATAAGAATTCCTGGTGGCCAGTAAGGTAAAGGTGTCTCACCCACTCCACAGATAGTCAGGAACCATCCCAGGTAGGAAACAATAGGCATGAGCTATCAGAAGTAGCCAATGTATCAATTTGTTTTACTTACATATGTTTCCATGCTAAAAGAGAAGGGTGGGGAGGTTAAGTGAAAGTATTAATTTACTTTAATTAATATTAATTTAATATTCATATACTTTTATTTTAAATAATAGAAATAATAGATGGTATCTTCAAAATGTTTACATTTGTGAGAAAATAGATACAATTTAGTGGTTAGATAAAACTACAGTTATCCCTTCCATATCAAAGGAAGTTAGGGGCTTAACCAGGAAAATCCACATAAAAATTTTTGACTCTCTCTTTGAACAAGAGAAGAAGTCTGAATTATTAAGGTAATAAAAGGTAAGCTATTTTGATGTTACATAATTCTATGCATAAAATTTATTCATTTCTGGTCTTCATTTGTCCTGTGAAGCTTTCACAAAACTCCTTAGAAATTTCCATTGAATTTCTTATGTCGACCTATGACATATCAGAACCTCAATGTAGATATAGAAGGGATGGATAACTGTACAAGCAGATCAGTCTCCCTCGTGAACACTTAACCACTTGTGAATATTTTCATAATCTCATAAATTTCATGCTCAAAGGAATCTCAAAGCTCACTGAATACCAGAGAAGCTAGGTCAAGGTCACACTGATAAGTAACAGAGTTGAAATATGAATCTTGATCTGACTTCAGATCCAACATGTTAGATGAAGATGAATACTGTAAAAGCATCTTGTTAATGATCTCCCTTCTTTCCCCTGGCTATACCTACCTCTCCTTGAAAATCCTTATAAAAAAAAGAATAATGTAATACAAGTATTGGTTTGAATAGCACATAGATTTCTTTGGGATCTCAAAATAATGGAATGAGAAGAAGCAGAATGAATTACAGTTGTTAGTGTATTCTTTCATTTTCTACATGACTTTTCTGTAAGGTTGCTCAGATTCTTTTGGGGGACTAATTTTTATGGCTAAAATAGAAACTTGTTTTTTTTTTTCTTTAAAGAGTCTGTGGAACATAATGGTCTAGGGCTAAAAGATGAAAAATGGATCAAATGACCTTTCATGGTCACACCAAAACCAGTAATTCAATTATATTTGAGAAACAGCAACCAGTCATTTTCAAAGCATTTTTTTTGTTTAATAAACTTTCTTGTAGATTACTATGCTTTATAATGTTATGCTCACGCCAGGAAACTAATCATTTAGATTCATTTTATCCATTTTTAATCCCTCTGAAGGAAACTTTGACAGAAAGATTGATAGATAACATGTAATTATTAATTGAAAGGTAGAACTTTAAGTCATGCTTCCAAACAGATTGATGTCATTATACATTAGGACAATGTATATCTTCTGATCTCCTCTCCCTGTCATGCAGACATACTTTTTTTTTAAAGAGAAGTCATCCCTGTCCTAACCTCTCTCTTCCCCCCTTGAGAGCCTGTCTTGACATTTTCTAATGCTTAGCCAGGCAGAATGTAGGCAAATGGGCAGGAAGCAACAGGACCAGCTATAGTCACAGTTGTTAAACAGACAAAGCTTTTCTTTTTTTGCTGATTAAAGGGGTGCTCCCTAATCGCCTGCAATTTTCTGGTGCTATTTTCCAACATACTCTCTTTATACTTCAAAATGGCTTATATATGGACATAGGGCATTAAAAGTATTCCTACCTCTCTGCCATCTCAGTACTGCCACTTTTCCATTCATAAGCATCATCAGTCACTAGAGGTCTATTCATTCCCCACCTTTCATTGTTTTCTCCAACCCAAATCAGAACTCTAAGGGACTCTGGGCTTAGATCACAAGCACTTAAAAGACAAATTTAAATGCCAGACCTTGGGCTAAATGCTGAAGATACAAAAAAAAAAAAAGAAAAGAAAAGAAAAGAAAAGAAAAGCCAAAACAATTCTTGTTTCCTAAGAGCTTGTATGCTAATGATGGAGTTAAACCTGAAAATGAAATTGTAAATTTTAGAACAACTATTGACATATTTTGCCAAAGGCAGTTCCCCTCTCCCCCCTCACCCCTAGAGAAATCACACCCAAACAAACCAGAACACAAGAGCTCATTACATTTGAAAAAATCAGAAACTACTTTATCTTATTCATTTTACAAATAAAACTTCTATGTGGTATTTGATGAATAAAAAGTAATGAATGAATGGCTTTCAATCCAAGCAATTTTTATTAATTTGCACTTCAAATTACCTATTAGTTGAGCATAACTTGATAAATTACTGAGGGCCTTTCCTGATCCCCCAGGTACTAGTACCTTCCCTTTTGAAATTGTCAAAGAGAGTAAACTCCCAATCCCATTCTTCCTTTGATCCAACCAAACTGGTCTTCTTCCTTTTCCTGACACATAATATCATATTCCAGTCTCTTAGAATATTGCTTTTCCTTTAAGACATAATTCAAGCATCATTCCTGTATGAAGCCTTTTCTGATTCTCACAAATGCTTATTCCTTCCTTCCTAAACTATCTTAAATTTAACTGCTGATTAATGTATTTGTATTTATTAATTTTATATTTGTGCTATATGTGTGTGTGTATATATATGTATATACACACATACACACATATATATAGGATATGTATATATATATATACATACATATATATGTGTGTATATATATATATATATATATATATATATATATATATATATATATATCTCGTCATCCCCTTCTCCATTAGACTGAAGTCCCTTGCTGTAAGGCTTGTTTTCTGATTTGTACTTTTACCCTCAACAACTTGTAGTAAGTGCTTAATTAATCCTTGTTGATTGATGGATGGATTGATATGTGACAGTTTCCAAAATGTCCCTGTGCTCCTCATGTCATATTAGGAGAAAACCTCTCAAACAGAGGTTAGGGGAATCAATAAATGATATTTAGTTTTCTAGAGCAGTCCACAAAAGATTATTTAACTTTAAGTTGCCTCTAAAATGAGTTCTGAGCCCCTTTGACCCTCACAGTCACATACAAAATTCTGTTTGGTAAATAAAGCTCTTCATTTCCTGACTCCTTCCTATGTTTCCAGTATTCTTATACTTTACTCCTCTCCTCTTATTCTATGATCTAACACTTCTAGTATATTTTCTTTTCTTCATATACCACCATTTTTCTTTATTTCTTGTACTCATTCTGCCTTTAATTTCTTGCTTGCTCATTTTCCCCTCTTAGATTCTCTGGCTTCCTTTAAGACATACTCCAGATCTTCTCTGCCCAGTCTCTATCACAATGCCTGGGATTTAATAGGTGCTCTATGATAGATTCTTAAATGTAAAAAAAAAGGGGGGAGGATTCTGAATAATAGTAGTTTTATCATTGACATCCTTTTGTTGAGGATATGCATAATGAGAAAAGACTTTTAGATGAATTTTACTAAATAATATTTATATACATTGGAAAAATTAAAATTTGTATGACATTATTATGTCAGCAAAAGATTTTCTATGAACTTCCATGTATATTTTTAAATCCTTTTCAAAAGTCAGTGAAGCTTCCCAAAGGGGCTTTGGGCCAAAGGTTACGGATCAAAGGATGAAGAAATCTAAAACTTGAACTTCATATAACTTAAGATTTAGAAAAAATTTGTCTTGAAAACCATTTGAGTGTTAAATCATTTCATTTAAATCAACTAGACATAAGGCAAAGAGGAAAATTAGGTATAAAAATTGGAGGTAATGCCACCATTTTTCAAATGAGGAAACTAAAGGTGAGAAATTCAGACCCTGAATTTGGGGAGTTTTTTGACTAGTAGGTATCAGAGTCAGTGTTGTGTTTGAAATAGCTTCCACCCATTCATGAGAACCGTGTTAAATTTTTACTCTGAGCATTTTGCCTTCAAAAATTGGCAAATGTTATAAATCAGGAGTTGATTTGTTGTTTTGCTGATTATCTAGACCTAAGGAAGTGATTGAATATTAATAATGCAGATTAATCTTAAAAGTGTGTCCTGCTATATTTCCCCCCTAGAGAATTGGTTGTTGAATATTATTAGCATAGCCCTGGTTGGAGATGAATTTTGTTTTCCAGTGATGTCCAAATCTTTGTGACCCTATTCGGAGTTTTCTTGGCAAAGATACTGGAGTGGTTTGCCATTTCCTTTTCAAGCTCATTTTATAGATGAAGAAACTGAGGCAAATAGGATTAACTGACTTGCCCAGGGTCACACAGCTAGTAAGTATCCAAGGCCATATTTGAACTCAGGAAGATAAAATTCCTGATTCCAAATTCAGTGCTCTATCTAGTGCAGTGACCTAGATGCCAGTTGGAGCTGAAATTCAAATTTAAGTCTTTTGTCTCAAATCCATTGTTCTCTCTAAAACAATAATTACCTTTCAGTAGAGACATTCTAAAGCAAGAACTTCTAACTTGAGGTCCACAGATATTCCAAAGGGACTCTAGATAGAATTCAGGGGGTCTGTAAACTAGGATGGCAAAAAACCTCACCTTTATTTTTACTAATTCTTGTGATTATGAATATTGGTGACAAATAGAATTAGGCTCATTGAACTTCCAAAGCCTTCCATGACACACTGATAAAGGTAAGGAACCCCTTGTATTATTATTTTTTATTTTTATTTTTTATTAAGGCTTTTTATTTGTATAACATATGTATGGGTAGTTCCCCAGCATTGATCTTTACAAAGCTTTCCATTACAAATTTTACCCCCAGTCCCCTCCCCTCCCCTAAATGGCAGGAAGTCCATGACATGTTAATACTGTTGAATTACTTGACAAGTTATGCAAGAAAAATCCTATCTACAAGAAAAAAAAGAAAATCAGAGAAAGGCAACACAACGCAAGCAAATATCAATAGAGATCATGAAAATGTTATGTTGTGGTCCATATTTCATATCCCTCTCTCTGGGTGTATATGGTTTTCTTCAGTGAACAACTGGAACTGGTTTGAGACAATTCTTTGTTGCAGAGAGCCATGTCCATCAGAATTGATCATCATGTAATACTGTTGTTGCTGTGTATGATGATCTCCTGGTTCTGCTCGTTTCACTCAGCATCAGTTCATGCAAGTCTCTCCAGGCCTCTCTGAAATAGTCCTGCTGGTCATTTCTTACAGAGCAATAATATTCCATAACATTCATATACCATAATTTATTCAGCCACTCTCCAATTGATGGGCATCTACTCAATTTCCAGTTTCTAGCCACCACAAAAAGAGCTGCCACAAACATTCTTGCACATGTGGGGCCCTTTCCTTCTTTTATGATTTCTTTGGGATATAAGCCCAATAGAAACACTGCTGGATCAAAGGGTATGCATAGTTTGATAACTTTTTGAGCATAGCTCCAAATTGCTCTCCAGAATGGTTGGATCCGTTCACAGTTCCACCAACAATGCATTAGTGTCCCAGTTTTCCCACACCCCCTCCAACATTCATCGTTATCTTTTCCTGTCATTTTAGCCAATCTGACAGGTATGTAGTGGTACCTCAGGGTTGTCTTAATTTGCATTTCTCTGATCAATAGTGATTTGGAGCAACTTTTCATATGACTACAGATGGTTTTAATTTCATCATCTGAAAATTGTCTGTTCATATCCCTTGACCACTTATCTACTGAAGAGTGGCTTGAATTCTTTTTTTTTTTAAGCGTTTTATTTATATAACATATGTATGGGTAGTTCCCCAACCTTGATCTTTACAAAGCTTTCCAATACAAATTTTACCCCCAGTCCCCTCCCCTCCCCTAGATGGCAGGAAGTCCACTACATGTTAATAATGTTGAAACGCTTGAGAAGTTATGCAAGAAAAATCCTATCTACAAGAAAAAAAAAGAATCAGAGAAAGGCAACACAATGCAAGCAAATGTCAATAGAGATCATGAAAATGTTACGTTGTGGTCCATATTTCATGTCCCTCTTTCTGGGTGTATATGGTTTTCTTCAGTGAACAACTGGAACTGGTTTGAGACAATTCTTTATTGCAGAGAGCCATGTCCATCAGAATTGATCATCATGTAATACTGTTGTTGCTGTGTATGATGATCTCCTGGTTCTGCTCGTTTCACTCAGCATCAGTTCATGCAAGTCTCTCCAGGCCTCTCTGAAATCGTCCTGCTGGTCGTTTCTCACAGAACAATAATATTCCATAACATTCATATACCATAATTTATTCAGCCACTCTCCAATTGATGGGCATCCCTTCAGTTTCCAGTTTCTAGCCACTACAAAAAGGGCTGCCACAAACATTCTTGCACATGTGGGTCCCTTTCCCTCCTCTAAGATCTCTTTGGGATATAGGCCCAGTAGAAACACTGCTGAGTCAAAGGGTATGCACAGTTTCACAACTTTTTGAGCATAGCTCCAAATTGCTCTCCAGAATGGTTGGATCCGTTCACAGTTCCACCAACAATGTATTAGTGTCCCAGTTTTCCCACATCCCCTCCAACATTCATCGTTATCTTTTCCTGTCATTTTAGCCAATCTGACAGGTGTGTAGTGGTATCTCAGAGTTGTCTTAATTTGCATTTCTCTGATCAATAGTGATTTGGAGCAACTTTTCATATGACTATAGATGGTTTTAATTTCATCATCTGAAAATTGTCTGTTCATATCCCTTGACCACTTATCTATTGAAGAGTGGCTTGAATTCTTATATATATGAGACAATTCTCTATATATTTTAGAAATGAGGCCTTTATCAGAACCATTAAATGTAAAGATGATTTCCCAATTTGATGCTTCCCTCCTAATCTTGCCTGCATTAGTTTTATTTGTACAGAAACTTTTTAACTTAATATAATCAAAATTATCTATCTGGTGTTCAATTAGGAGTTCCAGATCTTCTTTGGACATAAATTTATTCCTTCTCCACAGGTCTGAGAAGTAAACTGTATTACGTTCCTCTAATTTGTTTACAAAATCACTCTTTATATCCAGATCATGAACCCATTTAGATCTTATTTTGGTATATGGTGTTAGGTATGGGTCAAGCCCTAATTTCTTCCACACTAGTTTCCAATTTTCCCAGCAGTTTTTGCCGAATAGTGAGTACTTATCCCCAAAACTGGGGTCTTTGGGTTTATCAAACACTAAATTGTTAAGGTTATTGCCTAGATTGAAGGAACCCCTTGTATTAAAGAAACTAAACGTACCTGTTGCTGATAAAAGAATTGTACTGTTGCTTCTGCCCTGGCTAAAGGTGCAATTAGTAGCAATTTTTAAAAGGGATAATATGATAGAAAATTGCTTTTGTTTAGCCCAGAATTCCAACAAAATATGACCTATTTCTAGAAAGTAGGAGAGAAAGGGGTTAAAAACTCTTTCAGATATTAAAATATCAGAGACAGAGGGACCTTGAAAGTCAGAGGTCACAAGTTATTAACTCACCTGTTTATTAGAAAGCCGTCTTCTTCAGAGCTTGGGCACACCACCTAGTGGTGTGATATGATAAGCTATTTACAATATGCATATTAGTTTTCTAAAGCTCACTGCTTACCTGATCAAAATGAGGATTTAGTTTTCAATATAAAAAGTTCCACTCAGTGAAAACACAATTCCATTCATGAATTGAAGGGGGTCAAGCCCAACAATTGTGAAGATATTCTGTTTAAGTATTAATATCCCTTAAAGCTGGGTAGGCAAAGCAATAAATAGCAATAAATTTCTGGTTTAAATACAGATGTATAGTTGATGTGATGACTGAAAATGCCATTTACAATCTTATGGTCTTTGGTACCATAAATATTTTAATATAAGATAAAAGACGATTCTACAAATGACAGCATAAAATCAACTTAGCTCTGCATATCTAAATAAAGTAAATAATGGTAGAGGGTCCAGTGCCAAACTGAATATAAATTTCTTTCCATGGAACTCTGTAGTTATCATATCAGGCTCAAATATTAAATTTCTTTAAAATTTAACTTTTTCTCCTTAGGTAATTTATTTTTATGTGAGCGATTTTGGGAATTAGATTATAAAATGAAAGAATAATTTTTGGAAAGTATTCTGTATGTGAAAAAGATAATATTTAATAACTATAGTATTGCTGAGCAATTTGTTGAAATTTTTAAAAGGAGAATCTACATATTAATAAAAATAAAAGCTGGCATTTTATAGGATTTTAAGCTTTGCAAAGTGTTTTGCATATTTTTTTTCATTTGATACTCACAACCTTATATGAGTTTACTGCTATATTATCCCCTTTTTACAAATGAAGAGATTAAGACACAGAATAATTAAATAAATTGCCCAAGATCACACAGCTAGTTAGTGATAGGTAAAGATCCAAGCTTTCCTAACTTCGTCTGTGTTCTTATTTTTATTGTATCTGCAATCCCAGAATTTTGTTGGGTAATCAATGTGACATTCCAAAGAAAATTTTTATGTGTCATTTGATTAAATGAAATGAATGAAATAATACTTTATACTCAAGTAATTTTATTGTTTTGTACTTCAAATTGCCAGATTTGATCCAGAATGACAATTATTGGGAAGATAACTTTGTACTTTCAGTGGTCTAGTCCATCACCCTTATGACTATCTGCTTGTACATGACCCATAGTACAACCCAGTTCTTTTATCTGGCCCCAGGCCACCATTCCAAGGTTTCATTATCCTGGTACCACTGCCTTGGATCCCTTTTCTCCAATTTCCAAGATGGCATGGGTCAGAATTTTTTTTTGGGGGGGAAGATGTTTTTTCTTTGATAAAACTGAAGCTATCATTACCCATCATTTCCCCTAATGCTGGCATATTCACTGTCACTTCCCCATCCCTTTATCAAGGCTTTATTTCTTTTATTTATTTGTAAATCCCTGCTTATGTATCAGTGCTAGTGAGATGCATGTTTAAAAAGAATACCATGAAGATGATTTCAATTTATGCAAACTGTTGCAGAAGATGAAGTTAAATAAATTCTGTGGAAAACTCTATATAGTCCTACAAATTAAATCAATCTATGTTTTAATATTCATTGACTTCAAGACCAAGATATACAGAATGGAAAACAGAAAAAAATAGGAAAAAAATAGAATATTAACCCTTTGCTTTCTCAAGTTTGGATCTATGTATAGTCTCCAAAGAAGGGAACCTGTACTTACAGAAGGTCCAGGCACAATCCCTAGAGAGAACCAATCTGAGAGTTGGAAGATGAGTTGTATTATACCTCCCAGGGGAGAGATCGTTATTTAGATCTTATATCCAATACAACCAGATCCACTTGCACTTACTCCTTGTTGAGGCCAAATGTTGGAACAACCCTGTCTCTCAACACAATTATTTTGCTTGTGATTGCTAGAGTTCTTAAGCAGACTTCAAAATTTCTGGAACATATCCTCATCAGGGCAAGTTGTGATTACCATGAAAAGGCATCAGATTGCCAGACAACTTCCTCTATTACTCCCCATTTGTGTACCGCCATTCAATTATGGTTTAGTCAAGTCATGTCAACAAACATTTATTTATTTATTAAGCACCATGTGCCAGACATTGGGAATACAAAGACAAAAGACAATGCTTTATCTCAAAGATCTCCCAATAAATTTGAGAAGACAATATAAAAACAACTTCATACAAATAAGATATAGACAAAATAAATTTAAGATAATTAATAGAGAAAAAGCCCCATCATTGAAGGAGATCTGGAAAGTCTTCTTGTAGAAGGTAGAACTTTAGCTGGGAACTAAAGGAGACACAGAAATGAGGAAGAAGAAAAATATATTACCTACAGTGTCAAAGACTGAAGAGAGATCAAAAGATATGAAAATTAAGAAAAAAACCTTAGATTTGGCAATGAATGAATCATAGAGATGAAGTTTCAGTTGATGAAAGTAGAAACCAGTCTCTATAGTTATGAAGAAAGTGAGAGGAAAAGAATTAGAGACATAGGTTGTAGTTAGTCTTTTCAAGAACTTTAGCCATGAAAGAGAGGAGAGATATATAATAATTATGAGCAAGGATAGATGATGAATTAAATAAGTTTTTTTAATGTGGAAAACATGGGCATATTTTAGACAATACAAAAGCAACCAGAAATTAAAGATTAGTGAGAGTAGGATGATACAAAAGACCATTTTTACATAGTCTCATTTTTTTCAGTAATCTATGAGTTGATACTTTGCAAAACCTAAAATTGCTGTATAAATATTACCCATTATTTGCTTATTTCCTTGATGCTTAGACCTAGTTGTAGGGCCCTTGACCAAGTCACTAACCCAAACAATGATGTTGCTAAGTACTTAGCTATTTTCCATCTATCTATCTATCTATCTTTTATCTTATTTTGTTGACTCTCAGAATCATAGTGACCAAAGTGCTAAGTCAATCAGTGAAAAGATGTAAATGGTCAACATCTCAGGATTCCTGATAGATCTTCACAGCTATCATAAGAAAGTCCAGGGCATGCAGAGTTATTAATATACATCTCCTTCACTGATGTTGTATAAGTTGGCTATTGCTTCTTTTTACCTTGTGAAAGGAAGATTGTGGGATTATTTTCATCCTATATTCAATAGGGTTCAAAAATAAAATAATCCTGAGAAAAGACACTTACCTTCAATTGTTTTTATATGTTTAACATTCTGACTATACAGGAGGATAAAATGACTTTTTCTTTTTTTGCTAAGTAAAAGTTATAGAACACGAGCTCATATTATAAAAGCTCCTTGAAAATATCTTTGGAATAATTTTAGTAACAGGCAGGATAATAGGAATGATATATATTTCATCCTATTCATACATGGTTTTGATTTATTCCATTCATCCTCTATATTTTCCATCATCATCATCATCATTACTCTAGGCTGTTTTAATCAGAGACTTAGTTAAAGACACAGATTCCATGCTATACAAATCTGCCAATTATACAAAGATCAGAAGTGTATCTGACACATTGGATGAGAATTAAGATGCATAAAGATCTTGCCAAATCAGAGTGTTGGGTTTAAAAAGATCCTAGGGTTATAAATGTGAAAGTCTTAAATGTTGTGGGAGCAAGGGGAAGAAGAACCCTTCTTCACAAGTACAAGATGGGGAAGGAATAGTTAGACAATAGTTTTTTGAAAATGAAGTGGGGGTTTTAGTTAAATGTATGTTCAAAAGTAGACAGTTAAACAACAAATGTGCAATCCTAGGTTGCATAGAGTGAGACATAGCCTCTTACAAGTATAAGGAAGTGATTTCTCTTCTGTATTTAGTATTAGCCCTCATCAGCTCTCATAAGGAACAGTGTGTTCAATTCTTGACATTAGATTAAGAAGGCATTGCTAAGCCATAAATTGATCAGAGATATGGTGAAATGCCTTGATTCCATGTCATATGAGGAATTATTAAAGGAAATGGAGACTTTTAGCCTAGAGAAATAAAAAAAAATGGGCAAGATAACTGTGCTCAATTATTTAATATTTGTGGAGAAGGGATTAGATTTGACCTATTTGGTCCCAGAACCAAGGGCAGTGAAAAGAAGTTGTGAATTGGTATATTTATGCTTAATATTAGAAAATTTTTTTTAGGTTGGAGAATGATGGGCATACTCTTCCCAGACACACATTTTTTCAGACCAGAGTTTGGCAGAAATTGGGAGAAAAGATGTTTAAAACTTTCCTTCTTTAACATTGTGAAATAAATGCTTAAATGTAGAAATTGAATTTACTGGGTTGGCATGAGAGAGCAGGGTAGCTCAAAGCACATTTTTCCAAGAATTTTCTAGATAGTTACTATGATCATAAAAGTAGGGAAACACCTAAAATTTACTTAGTCACTTCAGGCTATTTGTGTCTTTTATAATAATAGTGCAAATATATTATGTTGAAACAAAAAAAACTTTTATGAAATTTGTTTTTTTAAAATATCTATGAGTCTATAGAAAATGTTTAAAATACCTCTTCATTAAATTTGAACCTCTTCATAGATTTTCTTCCTTCAGTCCACATTCTAGCTATTCTAATTTTTCAGATGTTCTATATTTTCTCAGTATGCTTTTTCTCCTTCAAATGCTTCATCTATTCCATACATTAATGGGTTATACAAACTAATTTGTAGACGAAACTAATTTTCTTTATGAGAACTTTTTTTGATGAAAAATTTAAAATCTCAAAACCATAAAACATTTTCTTATCTGCAGGTGGTCTGATTTCAGATGGCATTTGTAGAATAGTATGGAGAGTACTACCCTGGTAATAAGGAGATCTAACAAACCCCTTAACTTTGGGCCCTCAGTTTCTTCATTTCTATTATAAAGGATCTAGAAGAGGTATTGAAATCAATCAGAAAAGGTGGTGGATTTAGATTGAGAGAACCTGAGGAGAATAGTGGTTCTGCCACTGATAACTTATATGGCCTTGAACAAATCATTTAATATCAGTTTCCTAACCCATAAAATGAAGGTGTTGGATTACACCTCATAATCTACTTCCAATTCAAAATGGATGAGTCTGTGATTAGGGTGACTTTGAAATCAAACATTATATTGTTAAACCTAAGGAGCAAAAGTTAAAAATTTTGAAAGATAAGTAATTAGTTGATGGAGAATTGATAAATAGAAGAGAGAAAACACACATAGTATCTACATAATTTAAAGAGATCAGGCTCTCTTTAGCTTCTCACAACTCAAGGGTTATAGTGGCCAAGGTTGCCATAGTATAGGATAGGAAAAGAAAAGGTATTAACAGAACTTTTCTAGCTCTGTCCCTCCCTACTGCCACCAATATACCTCCTCTAACTAGTGAATTATTGTATAAGGGAAATGGTACAAGAAGTTTGTAGACTGAGGTGATACATGAACAATTTTGATGTTTTCCATAAAAGCATTGCTTTAATTGGCAAGGGCAAAGTTTAGCAGTATATACTGACATAATAAAAATAAATCAATGCTCTCTCTCTCTCCATATATATGCATACATATATGTACATATATGTACACACACACATATATAAGTGGCTATTGTGTTTTCAGCTACTTTCTATAAAATAAAAACTATGCATTGAAGATTAATTTTATGACCCCATGTAAATAGATATCTTTCAAATATGCAATAAAAATTACATTCAATATTATGATATAAAAAATAAATATTTAATAAAAATAAGGGCTAAGAATCTGAATAAGTAAATGGTGATTATATCTATCATGGCTTCCTATAAGCAATAAAAATATAATTGCTTAATGATTTTAAAAATTAACTTATCCTGACATTCTTATGATACTTTTGCATAATTTCAAGTTTATTTTATTCACTTTTATCTTCAACTCTTTTCATTCTTCCCATGTTCATATCTTCTTCATCTGGTCTTTTCCAAACTCTTATTTTCTTCATTTGTTACTCCTTTTTAGATTTTTTATTTGCCCCATAATCTCTTTGACCTCTTTAATTTTCTATTCTGTTCTTTTCTCTTCCCCTTCCCATTACTTTTCAAACTTTCCCTTTCTTTTGGAATCAGTTAAAGATTCTTTGCTATTGTCTAGTAGGGTGACAAAATCAAAAGAAGGGGTGGAGAAGGGGCGGAGTTGGGCTGGGCTCTCCAAGAGAAGAAGAAAGGGAAAACATGCTGAACTTGGTATCTGTTTCCTGAACATTGATGAGCCATGTGTATTTGCTATGGCATTAATTAAAGTCTAGTCAAGTTTATTGTGCCCTGTCAACTTTCTTTAATGGGAGCATTGTGGGTTACTTGTGAGAATGAAAATTATTTTTATGATGGAATTGTAAGGATAATACTGTTATGTTTATCATTTTTTTCCCTAGCTATGTTTTGACCTTTTGAGATAGATTATAGAGACAGATATGAAAATAGTCATATAGAGAGACTTAAAGATAGCATAACTATCAACATTGCCTTTAATAATTAGTGTCTGCTGACCCTGTAAGTAATATGAGAGAACCAAGGAAGAATCAACATCATCAATAGGAGCTATTGCATCAAGGCATGATGGCATAAATCTATAATAAAAAGGGAAATGAGTCAGATAGTGCAGATAATTTAAACATTAATTTGAATTTCAAAATACTTTTGTACTTGAAATGAAGTCTCAAATTAAATTCATTTAAAAATGATTTATAGTAAAATAACTAATTTGACCCTTAAGTGACAGAGCAGACCAAGCATCTAGTAATAGTTCTTTTTAAAGTCAGTATCCATGCAAAAGGAATAAGCAGTAGTTTGAGATTCAAACATTAGGTTTAATGCTTTACTGAAGATCTTTGCAAATGCAGGCAAATTTATTAAATTAATTCCCCCTCCTCACAGTGTCCCTATTGAGATAACCTAATTTCCTAATAATAGATAAAAAATCATTTGAAAATGTTAAAGAAGAACAACAAAATCAATGTATGGCATAAAATATCACATAACTCATATAGTTTTTAAAACTTAAAAAAAATTCTAAGTTCTACAACACAAAGATTTTCTAGCGAGTACTTATAAAATTACATCCAAAGAGCTGATAGCTGTTATATGTTGGTGATAGTAATGACTTGATAAAACATAATTCCCTCATAAGAGAATTGGGGAAAGAGGGATTATTTCTCTAAAAACTCAAGATTCTAGAGCTGGGGTGGGGGGAGAAGAGGGGAATACATCTTTCAAATGCCCCTTCTACTGGTACAATTATATACAACATAAGCTTCTGGGATTCTTTGCATGTTCATTTTCAAATGTTTCATAATGATAAAAACAAGTACCTGCAAATCTTTCATGTTTATTAAATGAATGTAACCTAATTATTGTACTCAGTTATTAAAAGAAACTGGACTATTTACTACTAGTCTATTGGTCTAATCAGAAATCTTTTTCAATTTTATTCAATGCAGCAAGCATTTATTAAACACTGATTTTTGTTGTTGTTGTACTAGGTGCAAAGACAAAGAAATAACAGGGGCTATACTCAAAGAGCTTTCATTTGAATGGGCCTAGAGTAGGACTATATACAAATAAGTATAATTTGAGGAAGAATACATAACAAGATGGGATTGGGAAGAAGAGATCAGGAAGAGCTTGTTAGCAGGGTAGTACTGATTTGATCCTTGAAAAAAGCTAAGGATTCTAAGAAAACCTTTGTTCCTGTGACATATTGTAAGAATGTTCAGCATAATAGTCTAATGGATGACTTTTCTAAATAAAACATGCTTTCATGTTTTAGGGATCAGAACAGGAAGAAATCTTCTAAAAGTTCAACTCTCATTTTTTCAGAGGAGGAATTTGTGGCAGGAGGATAATAATTCACAGAGGTTGAAAGTAGAAGATCTGGTATTCATTGATTTCAGTGTGTGTGTGTGTGTGTGTGTGTGTGTGTGTGTGTGTGTGTGTGTGTTCTTGCACCTGAAACATTCTGGCTGTATGATACTAGACAAGTAACTTAGGCACTGGGTAGATGGTAACTTGCAGAGCAGGTAACAGATCTGCATTGATGGAAGTTCAGTATTTGGAATTGGCTAAACTAATGATATCATAGGCCAATTTGATTTTTAAAAGTATGTCTATAATTAAGTACCTGAACATATTAATACATATATGTGAATATGTGTGTGTGTGTGTGTGTGACAATGGAGAGAGCCATAGACTTGGAATCAGGAAGACATCCTCCTGAGTTCAAATCCTGCTAACTTGGATGCTAACTAGTCACTTTATCCTGTTTGCCTCAGTTTCCTCATCTGTAAAATAAGCTGGAGAAGGAAGTGGCAAATCATTCTAGTATCTCTACCAAGAAAACCCCAAATAGGGTCACAAAGAATCACACAGAACCAAAATGACCCAATAACAATAACAAATATACACATATTTCTGTATGTATATGTATATACATATATATATATATATATATATATGAATATGTAACATAGAATAGTGTCAAAAAGGTCTTGGAGTGAAGACAATAATTTCATTTTGCTTCTTACACAAACTTGTTGTACAATCCTGAGAAAGATATTTGTTCTCTCAGTACCATAAAGAAGACTCCACCATAATAAACTGCAGTAATTATTTTGTTCATCTACTATAATAAAGCAAGCTTTTCTTACTAGAATTTTCTATAGCAATAAAATGATAAGACTAGACTGTTTAATGATTTATCTATCTAAAATACATGCTATCCTTTCCAAATATCACACACACACACTGTACACCAATATACAGAGATGGAGCTTTGATGTAACAGAACCTAATTGGCTTGGGGGACAGGAGGGCAGGATTGGAACTCAGTCATTTATTAGCTTTGTGATATTGCAGGAAGAAGTCACATGATACATCTGGAAGTCAGTTTCTACATCTTCACAATTAAAGAGCTTAACCAGCAAATCTCTAAAGATTTTTATAGCTCTAATATATTGCAATTGGGTATACTTATCTATATATAAATTATATATGAAACATATACATATAACACAGTATATATTTCACATATACATATATAGCATATCTTTCTCTGTGTATACTTACATAATATATCTTTCATGAAAGGTGGAAATACCCTTTAATGTGGTTGGAGGACAGTAAGTAGCATTAACATCTGCCTAATAGACTTTGATTCTAGTTATATTTCAGAGGATGTTATTTTATGCATCAAGCAATAAGCATTTCTATTATGTGCCAGAAATATTCATGTATATTTAATCCTTGTATACAAAATCTGATTGTATTGTGGTTCCATTGAATTTCTAAAGTACTTAATATCTTTCTTTTTAAGAATATTGACAATTAATATACTCCCATCTCACCAAATAGAATCTCAGAATATTAGATTTATAAAGTTGCTGTACCTTGGGCTGCATCTAAGAGAATCCTTTCACTTTACATTGAGAAAAATGAGACCAAGAATGGATGACCTGATATAGAAAATAGGACACTTGATTAATTAAAGAAATCCTGGATTCAAATTCCATCTCAAAAATTTATTAAGTGTATTAATTCTGTGCAAGTCTTTAAACCTTTCTGAGATTTGATTTATTAATGTGTAAAATAAGAAGATTGGACTAGAGGACCTCTAAGATATTTACACCTCTAAACTGATGATTCTATGATTCTCTATAGTGACTTGTTCAAGGTCACACAGTTAGTATCAGATTAAGTGTTCAAATACAGGCCTTCTGAGGTAAAATCCATTTTTCATTCTACTCTAACATGCTCGTTCAGTATTATCAAAAGGAAATCTAAGATGTATTACACAAAACAAGTTAGATAGGTTGCTTATCATAGACCCATAGAGCAAGGTCTTAACTAAATTAGATTAAACACAA
The DNA here is from genome assembly GCA_023553655.1 of Myrmecobius fasciatus. Lineage (NCBI taxonomy): Eukaryota > Metazoa > Chordata > Mammalia > Dasyuromorphia > Myrmecobiidae > Myrmecobius > Myrmecobius fasciatus. The sequence continues at coordinate 528,805 of JAJPUD010000411.1, forward strand.
CAAAAATTCTTCAAATCAATACTGTTCACAGAACTGTTACACAATTAGAATTTCAGGCTACTGGTACTTGTCAATATTCTAAATAAAAAACAACTAGTGAATATATGATTATTCTAAACCTATGCAAATAAGCATGAGAATCATGAGTGCACTTATATGGCACTTTGAGATTTGCGATATGCTGAACATATATTATTTCATTTGATCTTTCCAATAGTTCTGTGAGGTATATGTTATTTATTATCTTCATTTTATTTTATTTTATTTATTATTATTATTATTATTATTATTTTTTGCTTTTTGCTGAGGCAATTGAGGTTAAGTGACTTGCCCAGGGTCACACAGCTAGGGAATGTTATGTGTCTGAGACCAGATTTGAACTCAGGTCTTCCTGACTTCAGGGCTGGTGCTCTATCCACTGCGCCACCTAGCTGCCCCTATCCTCATTTTATTGATGAAGAAACTGAGGCTAAGAGAAGTCACTAATCCAGGATCTGAGGCAAGATTTAAATTCAGTTTTGTTTTTTTTTTTTTTGACTCCAACCAACATTATCCACTGGGTCATCTTCCTGCCTTAGTAGGCTTCTTTAAAATGTCACTGAATATAGGCTTATATTTAAAAAGATCACTTCTATACATCAAATTTTCTTGACATTTGCTTCCTCAAGTGACCATTTAAAAGTTAAATCTCCACCTACCAAACTTTAACTTATCCTGATATTTATTTTGTCATACTTAAATATTACCTGATAATTCTAAAACTATTTCATCTGCTCTTCCTCCTTCCCTTCAATATATAAATACTATATCCATAAATCATGAAGAAAAGAACAATTTAAGTTCATTTTAAAGTGACAACTTTAGTGATTAAAATGTATGTGACTCAGGAACTATATCTACTTATGTAACTTTTGCTAAGCAAAGTCTTATTGAAATTAAGGACATGTTTTTTGATATAAAAAAACTGAACTTGGACAATATAGAATGTCATGGAACACCAAATAGAAAGATTAACTTTTAAAATGACCTTGTTTCATTTGCTCTATATAAAATATGAAAGCCATGTTGTCTATGCCTAAAAGATGTATGTTTTTTTTAAGTATCAATAACAAATCTCATAAAACAATGCCAGCTATGATTTAAACTCACAATTGTGAGTCAAATAACTTCAGTTAGAATTGTATGAGCAAGACTTTATATTACAGAATTAGATATTGAAAAATATACAGTGTTTCATCAAAGGAATACAAAGATACTGAGATTTGACTCAAGGCCAGATAATGTAATTAGGACATAAGATCTAAGGTCTCTGAAAATTTATTACATACTTTCATTTTTTAATCCATTATTTAGAAAGATGGAAGATTGGAATATATTAGATCACAGTAGGAAGTTTAGATTCATTATTGAAATAATTGACAATATAATGCCACTATATATATGTATATATATATACATATAATATATATATATATATATACCTGTGAAAAGTTTGTTATAAGCAACATATCACTGACAATAATATTCACTGACAATAATACAATCCTAAAATTTGGCTTTGCTAATGCAGGTATAATGTCATGTTTTAAAAAACCAAAAAGGACAAAAATCTATTTTTGAATTATTATCATTTGAAATTTTTTTCTATTTGGTAATCCATTTCTTGGGAGAAAAAAAGAAAATAAATGTCATCTTCAATTGTATAAAATATATTTTCTATGCTCTAGTGTTCAATTCCATCACATCCCACTCCATTCCTCATTTATAGAGCTCCTACTGCCTCACTACCTTATGCCTTGCATAAAATAAACCTAAGTTAAATCCTTGGGGGTGGGGTAAGGAAAATACTTTGCAAGGGAAATTTTAAGAATAAGATAGACAAAGGGAAGATATTGGAAAATAAAAAAAATAGAAATGTAAAAAAATTTTTGGTGAAAAAAAATACATGAACTAAATTGAAGAACAATCATAATTTATGGATTATTCTTTTCTATACATTGTTTTGTTTGTTGTTTTTTTTCTCTTGACAAGATTCATAGGATCATAGACTGAGAACTGCAGGAATCTTAGAAATCTCATTTGGAGACAAGTAAACAAATTTAGAAGCTAACAAATGTTAATTGACTTTGTCCAATTTCAAGTGTAAAGTAGCAAGAGAGGAATTTGAACCCAGATCCTGGACTTCAAAGGGAAGGCTCTTTCCATTAATTCATTATACAAGGACTGCTTCAATATACAGTCCAGAAAGAGTGTTGTATGGTTTATGGATTTTTTTTTAAATAGAAGAGCACTCTAGAGCCTTGGTTCATTAAGTTCATCTTAAGAATTATAAACTTTTTTGTCACCTCCAAATAGCACAGTTCTTATACAGCTTATTTAGAAATATGATATATAAATACGGAGAACATTTGCTTAAATACTGCCAACCTTCTTCTACCTCCCACGCATCTAAGTCAGGGGTGACATTACTAGGAGAGGCAATTTAATGTTACCCATATTAAAACTAAACTCTACCTCTGGTTCATTGTAAACAGCTCTACAATCAGCAGTTTGATATTTCTTAAAAGCTTTTTCGTCCAACAACCTGCTCCAATCCCTTCAAGGGATGTGGGAATGCAAAGAGGTAACGCCAAATAAAATAATGAAGATAATAATAACTAGTACTCATAGAGCACTCTGAGATTTTTGAAGCATTTTATGTGTAATCTCATTTGATACCTTCTCTCCCTCCCCCCATCAGTGCATCATGGACTAAGCCTGTTGCTCCCTAAATTATTTGTATTTATTGCCTCTTACCTATATCAGTAATTCCAAAATGTAAGTGACTGATTAGGCTTGCCTGATCCTCGTGATTTTTGTTTTTTGTTTTTCTTTTGGTTTCATCCATCCCACCTGTTTCAGTTTCAATCACTTGAGTACGGGTGCCTGTTGCACTTATCTCTTCTTCCACAAATATGACCACTAGACAAAGTAGACTCCTTGTTGAAGGGTTTTTTGTTTTTTCCCTGAAAATATTGGCGGAAAAATCTGAACCTTTCCATAAATCTTCTAGGTTGGTGAAAATTTTTCTCTCTCCAACCCCCGGCTACAGGTAAGTGTATAAAAGAGAATTTTTACAGCAGTACTAGTCTTATTCCCCCTCCACCTCCATCATCTAACTCTTCCTGCCTTGTTCTTCAACTAGCCTCGTTGCAAGGCAGCAAACCCAGTAACTACTGAAAGCCGAGATACCAGATATATGACTGGATCCTAGCTGTCAGGGAGAAAAGGACCCAGACACTCAAGGCAAATAGTGCCACCTGGTAGAATATCATTAGTGGTTAAAGCACATACACATACACACACACACACACACACACACACACACACACACACTTTTTTTTTTTTTAAATGCCCTCCTACTTCTGTTGTCAAATCACTTCTCCACGTTTCCTAGGCAGGCAGTTTATTCTGGTGCCTCTGAGGAGGGGTGGGAGAACGTTGCAAGCGTGTTCAAAAATAACTCACAAAGATCTGAATCTCAGAGTGTGCCAAGCACTTTTGTTGGAGTATAATACTGTCTTCGGATGCCTTCTGGGATATGGCGGTTGCATTTCCCCTGACAGCCCAAGGGGATTAGGTACCATTCCTCTACCCCTGGGACTTGGGAGAGAGCTCAGATGCTGACTTTGGGAGTTCCTTTTATGCTTTCCTTCTATGGAAAGCGGCTCACGGTCGGGCTCCTCTAGACTCATCTGACACACTCCCCTCCTACCTCCCACCCCCAACCACCACCCTGTGACTTTCCCAGAGCCCGTCTGCTCATTGCAGAGAAGAAGCAAGAAGAACCCTCGCTTTTCCACAAGTCTCTGCCTCTCCACTCCCCCTCCTTACTTCCCCCTCCCCATTACCGCCACCCCTCCTCCGCCCCCGCCTCCGCCTCCTCCTTCTACTCTGCAATCGGGAATAAATCAGGGAAGGAAACAGAGAAAGGGAAAGAGGAGACAGAAAAGAGTGCTTGCCGAGATCTGTTACAAAAGTAACCCTGATGGCGGCTGATCAGATGAAGCTGCTGTGGGGAGTTGCAGTGAGCGTCTAGTGGGTTTTTCTCTCTCCACCGTCCCTCATTCTAGATCTCGATTTTGCTCTCCCTACCTCCCCCACCGAGCCCCTCCCCATCTCTGGCACCTTGCTTGCGTTATCTCCAGGCGTCTTTCTTTGCAGTGTGTACATTGGTGTTTTGCCATCTCTCCCCCTCTCCTTCCCAGTTGGTGCCATTATCATTTTTTTTTTTTTATTTTTTCCCCCTGAGTTGGGGAGGGAGTGAAAAGCGGGGGGGAGAGAGAGAATCGATCTTCTATCCCGAAGATGGCTGCTGGCTGGCTGCTAGTCTTTAGTCTGACACTTTTCCAATCTTTACTGATCAACCCTTCATCGGAAGAACCTTTCCCTTCGGCAGTCACGTAAGTCCATCCGCGGAGTTGGGGCTGGCGAGGGATGTGGACAACGTCTGTATGTGTGTGCGTGTGCCTGTGTGTGTGTGTGTGTGTGTGTGTGTGTGTGTGTGTGTGTGAGAGAGAGAGAGAGAGAGAGAGAGAGAGAGAGAGAGAGAGAGAGAGAG
>JAJPUD010000411.1:533414-553793 GCA_023553655.1 Myrmecobius fasciatus
GAGAGAGAGAGAGAGAGAGAGAGAGAGAGAGAGAGAGAGAGAGAGAGCGAGCGAGCAAGAAAGGCAGAGGGAGAAAGGGAGATCTAGAGAGAGTTGGGGGCGGGGGATTGTAAATTACCAGGAGTTCCTGGCTCTCTTACATGTGGGGGGAAGGGGAGAAAGAGGAGGAGAAAGAAATACCAGAATCTAAGATGAAAATGACAAATTAGGTATTTGCAGGTTTTGCGCTTAGAAAATAAACATGAAATCCTAAATCTCCCGCATCGGGTAGCGGGTTCAGGGCCAGGCGGTCTCTGGAAAGAAAACATCCACATAGAAAATGAGCGACTTTGAAAAATCCAGGGGTTTCCCCCACTACTTTAGCCCATTTTTCAATTGCCTTCTTTACAGTTTAGCTGCACTGAGAGAAAAGTTTCCAGCCGGACACATGTTCACATGTAACCAGGCCCTCTGAAAAGCTTTGATTCTGTTAAGATGTAATAGACCCTTTCTTTGAGCTTTATATAGATATATCTTTTTTTCCCCCCTTTTCAATTCTTAGAGGACTAACACCTCCTGCACTTGGCCTCGGATTCTATTGTAATTGCCTAGTTAACCAAACTTGTTTAGTTGACAATTGACTGGTTGCACTTGACAGCTATTCTTATATGAAGTGTACCTCCCTCCAGGACTCCCGAATGTTTTGTTGCTTCTAGTGGGCTTGCTTGGGGTCCTAGAAACACGTTATCCTTTCCTTCCGATTCTCTCTAGCTGGACTATGCTAAGCAAAGCTGAGCCATTCAGTTTCTGTAGTTTAAATAAACAACAGGGAATTGGGAGCTGTCACCATATCTGGTTTCTAAAGAAAAAACTAAGGAGTTATGAGGGCCGTTCGGAATTTTTTTTTTCTCATTGTCACAGAACTGACACGGCTTGTAAATAATAAGCTTACCATTTATTGTGGTAATATGACTTGTAGAGGTAAGCAGGTTCTTTTGGAAAATGTAGGAATCAAGAATAATTTCCTCTACTTTTACAAGAAACATAAAATCTTAGGGAGATAATTTCATGTTCCTACATACAAATAGCTATACATATATGTGCACCTACATTTATGTTTAAGTGCACTGAATAACCTAACTGGCATTTTGTGAAGCACTTATTTTAGTTCCTGAAACTGGGTTACAGCTACCACCAGTAGGTAATTTTAAGTGGATGACTCACTTTAATGCATTTTACATAACAAAAACAAAGCCTAAGGTAGCCTTCTCTTTCCTGGTATTTTGTGTTATAAAGGATTTACTCTCCTTTTCTGGCTTAAGGCTGAAGACTTGAGGTTTTTTAAAAAAATATTTTTTTAGCGGATCCAAACCCTGCATTTTCACCAATTAGGACTCTTTGGAGGAGTTATTAATAGATTCAGTTCCCAGTCTTTGTTGCGTTAGATACCGGTGGAGGAATATAGAGAATTCGCACAGTAAAGAGTGAGAGTGTAACACCAATACTGTTTGGTTCTTTTAGCAAATAGTTTGTTTTGTTTTGTTTTTTTTAAAGATGTCTATTCCTAGAATATCTTTTGTAATAAGAATTGCTTCTGCACAGTGAATGTAGAGGAAATAAATAAATAAAGTGTGATAATTGGCAAGATATCCAGGTGGTGACACTGCATGTTAAGGAAAGGCAGAGTTAGCCAAATAATGATGCCAAATTATTTACATCAGATTCAGATTCTCATTTCTATTGCTATCTGGAGGGTGACCTATAAAATGAGTACTTAATTGAATTGCTTACAGTTTACAAATTGTAAGCTCTTGTCCCATATAAAGTTATGATTCTTCCAAGTGTAGTAATCTCCAAATTACTTTAACTTTATTTTTACTTGAGCAGCATTTTGTACCTCTGGCTTTTGAAACTGGCAATGTTCGTTTATAGTTGTTGAAAACATTTTTTATAGAAATGCATCATAATCTTACTAGTTATAAAAAGTATTATTATTTTTAATTCAATTGGAAAAATGTCCTTTTGAAAAAATTTACAGCATTAGCTTCTTGAAAATGTATCCACAGACAAATATTAAATTGCTAATCCTTCATTCATTCAAATAATTTGTAATAAATGCTTTTCTTACACTGAAATAACTGAAATAACCATAACTTAATGGTCCAAAACTGAAACAGGAACAACTACCTGTTCACTAAAACTTGGGGTAGCCTCATAAGATATAGTAGATATAGACATAAAAGGAGATGTTTCTGTTCATTTATTTTAAATAGTTCAATGATTTTCTTTCTTTTTCTCTACCTGTAGAGAAAATATACAAATGATACAATTTACAATTATCCAAATATGGGATTTCAGAATAAATTACTTCAGAAATAAAATCATGTGCAAGATTTTTTTTTTGACTAGGTGAAGAAAGGGAATGGTCCTCAGAAGGTAATATTTACATTATTTTTGACAGATATTTATTTGAAAAGTTGATGCTATCCATACTTGAAGGAAGGCTACAATATTAGACCTTCCCCTCCCCCAACTCTCCCCATAAACCAAGCTCAATTTATGATCAGATTTCAAGAATAGAGAAATAACGAATGAGCTTCTATAATATTTTTGTCTACTTGTTTTTTTTTTTACATTCTCTGTTGGCATTAAAAATTATAATTAGGATAGGTTATTTGTGCAAGCTTAACATCTAGTGTATATGTTGTATCTTTTTAAAATTAATTTAAATGTTGCACCCTTTGAGTGCAAGTAAAATGTTTTCCTATTCAAAAATTATTTATTAAAATAGCTCTTTCCTACAGTCTTTTTTTTTTGTCTTATTGTCATTTCAGAAATTAGAGCATTTTAGAGTTAGAAGGAAACTTTAAATAATCACAAGAGGGAATAAAATACTCTCACCATCAGAAATTTTTGAAGTACTATAACATACTGATTTAATTGTAACCTAAGCTAGAAGCGGCCCTTCAAAATTAAAATAAAATATTTTTTATATCTTTTAATTTAATATAGTATTATGCTGATAGAGAAGATATATAAAACGGGCTAAATACAACCTGTTTCTATTTTAACCTACCTTAAAGTACTGCATGTTCACTGTAGTAAAAAAGTAGCTCTAACCCCATTAAACATTTATGTTACTAAGAATTAACATTAAAATTAGTGCTCTTTTGCAGACAAGGAATTCTGATGTTTTCACTTAATATTTAATAACTATGATTTTTTTTTGCCAAAATAAAATAAGCCTAAATATCTTAACAATAATCTACTAGGAAGTGTCTTCAAATGAAATGTGAAATGCAATGGTTACATACTTGGCCTTTATCTTACAATTTTTTTTTTTAAAGCAGCTTTCAGAGTAAGGAGCCATCTCTTAGTTTTAGAAACAGTTTGTTAGAGCATCTGCTCCAACAAGCCAGATTTAAAATGCAAAATATCAACATACCCCATTATACTAATGCACTTAAGTAAAGGCCTCTCTTTGATTTCTTAGTGTGATGTTCTAGCTACCACTCTATATATGTTTCTCAAAAGCTTTCCATTTATATTTATAGCTCAATGTCATGTAAAGTCTTTCCTCCTATATCATGCCTTATTTCGTATGCAGCCCTTCAAAAATGCTAGGGAGCCAAATATCATTCATGACATAGCTATTGTTATTTGGGGATTGTCTGATATGTCTGAATCCGATATGAAGAAAATTACAAATTATTCCCTCTAAGTGGAATTCTATAAAAGAATAATTCAATTTCTGCCTTAAAAACCTATGATATACATTCGAAAATGATAGTACCACTTTTATTGGCATCGAAAAAGTATTGTGTCCATATTATTCTTGATACAGCTACTCAATTCTCACTGATGTTTCCAATGACTATTCTGTTACGGTATGTGTTGAATTGTGTTTCTTATGATTCTAGGCAAAATGAAGAAAAGGAAAGATAAAGGTATTCTGTATTCCTAAATTTCTTTTGGCACTTGTCTTTCCTATCAATAACTATTCTCTAAAATATGTAAAGCTACAGGTGATTAAAACTTGCAGGAGAGTTGATTTTCTTTAAAAAATGTACATGTAAATTTTAACACAGTCACATAGGTACTTCTATAGATCTACCTTTACATTAGAGTATGTTGGGAGCATACTGACATTATTGTTGGAAACATAGATACACAATTTGGAGAAAGACAGGAAAGAAGACAAGTTAGAGAAGAAGACCTAAACGCAAGTGAATATATACTTTGATATACTTGTAATCTTCAATTACTGTAGATTTCCCTAAAAAGTGGCAGTATCTAGGTTGCAAAGGCCAAGGCATATATATTTAAATTAAATCCTATTCTTTATTAAATATTTAATGTAATACCTGATATCAGAACAGATATTTTATACTGTAATCAGGAAGGACAATTAACTTTTCTGTTTAAATGAAATGTAGCTGTTGCTCAACATATTTTTTTGATGATATTCCCCAAACTTTACACCAAGAAAAAAGATGAAATAAAAAAAAATGTCCTACTTGTCTTTCTGAGATATGGCCAAACATGTGCAAGTTAGGTATTGCACACAAATTATGACATTTACCTAACTTGTGCATAATTTTCAATAGCATTCATTTATAATTCAATTGGGAAAAATTAGTTAAGCATTTTCTTTTTTAAAAAATGCATTTATTATTTGAACATGTCCAGATTTTAAAATACCTAAATAGGTTAAAATAGCATGGTTGTAAACTTTACTTATCTTTTATAGATCTGCAGGAATACATTCCTATGCTTATAGACACAAACATATGAATATGTGCATGCACAGTATAAAATACATGCAATATATGCTGTATATAATACAGTATATACAGCATATGTCATATATGTAAAGATGTAAATACATCTTAAATATATACATTCTACCTTTGAAGTATTTTCGAAGCACAAGTTCTGTGTTTTATCTCTTAGTAAACAGCTTATGACTTTCAGTATTGTCTTTTTGTTATTTGTAATAAGGATTTGTTACTATCTTTATTAAAAACAAACAAAAAAACCATCCTTTTAAACACACAGAGAGGACTATTTTTATTCTTCCAACTTTGTAATACTTCCTAGGACTATTCTGAGCACAGAGTCCAAGCTGTTCTCAAGTCTTTGATTTAGAAGTTTTTCCTTGTAATTGTTCTCTTTCTTTACAAATGATTCTGGAAATTTGATTTAATTAATATGAAATTGTATATATGTCTATTTGTACACATATGTATAATTTTAAGTTCTTCAGTTCTCTTCAAATATCTAAATGTATTGTATATATTTCTTATAATATGCAGTGCCATGATGAACTGTATCGTAATTGTGCCACAGTATACACATTAGATGCTCCCTAGGGTATAGCAGAAAGGCAGCAGGTTTTAATGGGAATTGATATGTGCAGTTAATTTCAGTTCAGGTTTTTATCATCTTTCTTCCAGAAATTTTAAATATTAATGGCATGGCCCTATTGAGACAAAACCCAATTAGTAAATTAAATAACTCTGAGTTTATTATATCTAAATCTATGTATGTTCATATATGTTTGTATATGTATTATTGGTTATGCATCAGATGATTATCATTCATTTCTAAAAAGGTCTTTTTCCTAGAATGCAAATATTGGTAGGTAGGGTTTTTTGGCTCATAAAATGTTTATGTACTTTAGTTCTTTAATAGTTACATACTCATATATGTTATCACATGATGGTTTTATGTAAAGAAATTTAAGTTTTTATTTTCTGTAATGCAATATTTACAAGACTGAAATATAAAAATGACTCATTATTGTTATAGGGAAAATATATTCTAAATATAACTTTGTCATCCTTTTAAGAAGAGCAAAAGAAAAAAAAATTGCTCTTGAAATGTTCATGCAGGATTTTGTTTTGTTTTTGTTTTTTTTTTAAAGATCACTGTGATAAATAAATGTAATCCAATTAAAAATATTTATTTTTATTTTCAAAAGACAAAAGTTGGCAATGTATTCTAGTATTTTAACAACAAAAGGCTAGTTTTTCCACAAGAAAAATGTACTTTTTGTACTTTCCTGTCCTTTTAATATATTTTATGCAATTATAATTTATGATTTAAATATATTTGGATAACAGCATATATGTATTGTGTATATATACTTACATATATGTGTATATGTGTATACATATATAAAAGCATATATAACCTATACTGTCAGGGAATAAAAGAATTTTATGATTACTGCTTTCTTTTTTTTTTTCTATTTATTTATATATAGGCTAACAAGTTTATGAAAAAGATTGACATTGTGGGACCAACAAATCAGCACACTTTTACACTTAATTACAGTAATTCAAAATCAGGCTGTTCTATATGAAGCAGTGCTTGAAATACTCTCTGAATATGGATATGGAATATTTCTGGTTAAATGTTATTTTAACACTTGCTGCTGCTGAATTTTTCTGCTACCATATGCTTCTGTTGAAATATCATCAGTTTGCATTTTTAATTGTACAACTTTAAAATACAGAACCACATAAGCATTAAAATAAGAATACTGAAAGTTAATAGGTGTTTATTATTCCAGAACCTGAAATGTGTTTGAGAAAAATATCTTATTTTTTAAATATGGTCATTTATAAACCACTTTGAGGTATTCTCTTTAAATACCTTCACAGAAATAGCACATTGGCCTTCCAGTTACTGCTAAAAATGATACTTTAGCATGTACTTGTCCTCTCATTCTTTTCAAATATTATTTATTGATGTGAGCTATAGCCATTGAAGGCTAGAGAAAGAATCCTTTTTTTTCCCTAATTACATGTTCATGGGTCTTGATTTTTAAGATTTCCTTACATAATTCTACCTACTTCTTTTTCAAAGGCTTATTCAGTATCACTTAAGCCTTTGACTTATATTGAAATTCATATAAGTATGTCATTGTTCTATAAGGAAAAAAAATCATACCAATAAGACTGAAGATCCTCAGATGTAACATCTGGATTTGGGGAGAGAAGTAGAAAAAGTTAGAAAGGCCAATGAAATTTGTTCTTACCATATATTAAAAGTCCATATACTAATGATCAGAGGAGAGAAATGTTATTTTGTACAATTATGGGGAAATAGAAAAATAAAATTAAAATCTACATAAATCCTGGGCAAATGTCTTGCTTTGAAAAATAAATTAAAATTTTCTTAAAGATAGAGGAAATGTTGAGTGTGAAGGAGTGCCAGAGAAAATAACCCCAATATAAAAGACATTGACAATAGCTGATATTTAGATAATGTTTTAAGGTTTTCAAAGCACTGCATAATCATTTCTTCTTTCATGCTTATAACAACCCTTTAGGTAGATATTATAGGTAACATTCTCATTTTACTTGTGAGCTTAAGATAGGGGTAGTGATTTGCCCATGAAGTTGGTGTTGGGTCCAATTTTAAAAAAGAAACATTTTAGGAAGTTAATATTTGTTTCCCAAGGTTCTAGTTCTCTGGGTTACAAATTCATTTTGGAAAACAAAGATGATAAAATAGTTCCAATTCCAGAATACAAAAAGGGCTTAGCTATTACAAGTTTAACAAGCTCCTGGGAAAATGATTTGTTAGAAAAAATATTTAAATATATATCATCAAAAGCTAGATGAAGCACTAGAAGTCCAGAAAGAAAAAAATGCTGCAGTGGGAAATTTGCTTTTCTATATTTCATGAAATATCTCTAAAGCCAATACTTTTGAGGCAAGTGGAACTCTGGGAAACACTCAAAATATACTACACTCAATTTGAGAAGTTCTAAAAACAAGATTGCTTCATATTTATTAATTTTTAAAAATAAATTCCCCAACCTTCAAATATGTCACAATAGCAAATATAAATAATCTTAAAAAACAAAACCTGAAACATAAGGAAAGAATTCACAAGTAAAGCAACGTGATATAGTAGGATTTGACATGTAGGAAACCCTTATAATTTGCTGGATATTTCCTGGAGAGCCCTCCAAATACTGCACCATACTCTCAAATAAGATTTTACTAGGACTCAAAATGGAAAATGTTAATTGGTGAGATTGGGAAGTCTCTGGGACTCCTAGAGTTAAAAAATGAAGGCGAGATCCCAGGAGAGTTGCTCAATCTTATCTTAACCCTTCTACCTTTTTCTTCTGCTCTTCATATCTCCTCTCAATATCAGTTTGGGAAGACTTGTGGCTTCTCTCTATCTCTCTCTGTCATTCTATTTTTCGCTCTGACTTTGTTTTCTCTGAATCTGTTTTGTGTTTCTCTCTGTGTGTTTGTCTCTATGTCTCTGCCTCTCTTAATTAGAGAAGGATTTCTGCTTTTGGAAGCTACAAGAAAAGATTCTTTATGTAACCCAATCATTTGAAATCAAGAATTCACAAGACAAGTATTATCTGACAAATCATAATAAGACTAAGGTTTATTATTGACTTTTCTTTGTCTAGTTATAATCCTATTCGTGTGGCTTCTATTCCTTCCTATTTTTGTAATGGAGATTAACCACTAAATGGATGTTATTGAAGACTGGTAAGTATGAGTATGTTTTGCAGAAAGCTGTTACAGTAAGAGCAAAAACCGTACATAATTATTAGAAAGATGCAGTAAAGCAAACAAGTCTGATAGTTGTATATTTTAACACGATCTTAACATAATTTCCCTTTAGTAAAGGGATAACTATAGGCCCAAAATAAATATTAATAAAGAGAATTAATTAATACACAAATCTTTTGAATGAAAGAATATACCAATAAGTAGGAAGGATTAATCTATAGTAGAGTCCTCTGGTTAGTCTGGAAATTAAGATCTCTGAATCTTTTGAAAGGTCAAGGCTTTGGTATCAATGACTTGTTATTTCTGCAATTTCGGCATTCCCAGAATTTCAAGGTTGTTCGCATGAATGGTTGCTATTGCACCAAACAGTAGACCTGAAAAATAATATTGATTTCTTTGGTACCCGCAGAAATTGGTTCAGGTAAGTATATTAAAATTGGGTTTGTGGCTTGAAATAGAAGATGAGAAAGGGTTAACCCCCCCTTCCCCCCTCCATTTTTTTGATTTTGTTTTTAACCTACTCTCTTCCTGGACTATACTATTTTAAGTATTCCAGAGCACATCTGTGTGTTGTTTAATTGTTTTCAGTCTTGTCCAACTCTTCATAACTCTGTTGAGGGTTTTCTTGGCAAAGATACTGGCTTTTCCAGGTCGTGTTACAGAAGAACTTGAAGCAAATAGAATTTGTTAGGCATGGGCTGTGACTCTCACAGTAAGTATTTGAGGCCAGAAGATGAATCTTCCTAACTCTAGATCCAGTACTTCATCCCCTGCTCTACCTAGTTGTCACACCAAATATCTAAATATGCATTACCACAGTCATCGCTATTAGCTTTTATTTATGTAACACATTACAAGTGATAACTTATATAGTACAGATATCATTACCCCATTCTACAGATGAGGAAAATAAAGTTTGAAGAAATTTACTGATAATTTGTCTTTTATTATAAAGCTCAGAGGTGGCCATAATTCAAATCCATATGTTACAATAAGCCCAGTACTTTCCACATTCACTCTTTACAGAGATTAACATTATTAACAGCAAGAGCATTTATAATGTCTTTTATATATGAAGATATTATATACCAATCATCAACAGGATACACACATTGAGTTGTTCTAGTAATGAAGATAAATTAAAATGTTTTATATTTACCTATGTACACAGTACCATCCTAAATCTAATAGAATGTAAGCTTAATGAGGATAGGGAGGATTTCATTATTTTTATTGCTCCAAGTGTCCACCACAACATAGCTGTAGTAGATGCTTCATATTTGTTGTTGAATCCATATCCTCTCATTTCTTTTGCCTTACAAAAAAAAAAGTGTGTATAGATACAAGAAAATCAGTGTCAGCCGCAAAGTCCGGAACAGAGCAGAATACACTGGAGAAGGATATGATATTTCTGCACATATGAAGATCAAACTGATGATCTTAGCTCTATAAACTGAAATATTAAACTCCATACAACTAATTTGGCAATTGTAAAGATAGGAGAGGAGAAGGATGAGCATTTCTGAAAGAATTTCTTAAGAGTATATTTAGTCATGACTGGGGGTAAAATTTGTAATGGAAAGCTTTGTAAAAATCAATGTTGGGGAACTACCCATACATATGTTATACAAATAAAAAGCTTTAATAAAAAAAAGAGTATATTTAGTTATTCTACTGAGAGAATAAAAGGAGATGAAGGCAGAAGTTATTGGAGCAGGCTAGAATAAACCTTAATCTCTAAATCCAGGGCAATAGCCTAAAGGGGAAGAGAGGGAAGGGGGGAGGGGGGGAATAGTCTTTAACACATCTCAGGTCCCTACCAAATTTATGTGGTTGATAGCATACAGCAAAGTGCTTAATTCTATTTTTAAGGAGTCAACACTGGGGCAGCTAGGTAGTACAGTGGATAGAGCACCAGCCTTGGAGTCAGGAGGATGTGAGTTCAAACACTTAACATTTCCTGGCTGTGTGATCCTGGGCAAGTCACTTAACCCCAATTGCCTCAGCAAAAAATAAATAAATAAAAATAATAAAAAGAAGTCATAACACAAATACTAGCAATTTTTATTCCTTAAATGAAAATGTATTTCTTGCTTTGAAAAATATTTTAAAATTAATAGTTTCTTATTGACTACATGATCCAAAAGGGTGATCATCAGAATACCCAGTATGCTGAATAGCAAAACCAGTAGAATAAAAAAAATGGAACTGAAGTTAGTTTAAGAAACAAAACAAATCAACCAAAAAAAAAAAACCCACCTACCAATAGTGGCTAGAGGAGGACCAGGTTCTCATTTGCTTTTAGAATATTAGTCACATTCATTTAACTCATTCTTTTTGATCTGTAACATCAAGGCAACCCAGCCTTTGATAAACACTATTCACCCAGGGTGGGCATGCCATAGTTTAATAAAATTATGTCTTAAGTACTTAGCTTGGGGGTTGGGAGAAGAGGTATTTCAGACTATAAATTAATACCATGACTAATAAGTATTTTTTGATGATAAGGAGTGAAAGAGCTAGTTTTCAAGTGCCAGAAATAAGCTTCTCCATGGCAATCATTTTGACATTCTCCACAGAAGGAAATGTGTAAAATCTTTATGATGCTGTCACTTTAAAAAGCTACTCTTCCTTGCCAAGGCATTATATTAGAGTTGGTTTTAATTTGCTTCTGCAGAAGTGTGAGGATATTCAAAGGAGTGGGCTGTGTGAAGCCTCAGGAGCATGTGCACAATGGAGCGTGCAGAGATTGCTTTAAATTAAACATCCTGGATGCATGGTTGTCAGTAGAAACACCTGATTTTCCTGTAGATATAAATGTAGAGATCAGAATTAATTCACATGGAGCAATTCTTTATTGCTATGTGTGTGCCTGTGTGTATACTCACTGCTTCAGTCCCTGGAGATTGAGACATTAGTGTCAAGGCCTTGTCTGCCTGGATAATTGTATAAAATAAAATTTATATTAATGCCTGGTAGTAAGAGAATATACATAGGGGAATGGTCACATATCACAGAGGAAACCATGCATGATAATTAGACAAGGTCATTCATCTCCTTGAGTTATTAGCTTTGACACAAGTTGTCTGTCTGATGTCTAGGAGTCAGCTGAGTCTGTGAAGGGAAGTGACCATGACAAAGGTGTCATTGGAGTTTAGCAAGCCTTGATTTAGGTTCCTTGATTGTGGGTTCCTTCTTCAGCCTTTGGCAAGTGAGTTGTCCTTTCTCATTCTGTTCTTGGGAACTATTTGAGACATTATACAGAATTTGGTATTCTAAGGTCAACAAGTAGCTGCTTCATCTACTCCCTGCTACTTACTCAGAGATCTAATTACTTAGAACTAATAATAAGAGAATGTGTGCTGTAGTGGAAGGGACATTATATCTTCCTTCTGGGATTATTGGGTGGCATGTGGTTTTTAAGGCTCCTTCCAGTTTTCAAACCTATCATCACAGAATTGGGGGGGAAAGAGGCAATTCTAGGGCCATTTAGCCCAATCCATATTTAGACAAGAATTATATCTTCAATCCTCCTGATAAGTGGTAATCTTGTCCTGGCATATAGGTCTAATGAGAGGGAATACGTCTGTCCCAACAAGACAATCCATTCTACTTTGGATAGCACTAATAATTCCTAGCAAAAATTTTTTGCGTATACATTCTTACCTCATCAGAATTTAAGCTCTTTAAAGATTGTTGTTCAGTCATGACCAACTTTATGAGACCCTATAGACATTGTCCATGAGGTTTTCATGACAAAGACATTGTAGAGATTTTCCATTTCCTTCTCCATTATGGCCCCATTTTACAGATGAGCAACTGAGGCAAGTAGGGTTTAAATAACTTTATTGAGGGTCTCACAGCTGAGATGGACATGAACTCTGATCTTTCTGACTCCAGTCTTGCCGTTCTATCCACTGTATCATCTAGCTGCCCCCTCAGTTGTTATCCTCAGTTGTCTACTTGGTGCTTAGCCCAATGCCTGGCATGTATTAAGTGCTTAATAAATACTTTTGTTTATTTACACCAAACTTTAATCTCTCTCTAAAGCTTCTAATTGTTGGTACTGCTTTAAATATACAAAAATATTTAAATATACAAAAATAATATTATATTAAATATACAAAAAAAAATACCCTCTTATTTTCCTTTGAAATATAATACAGATGCCACCTATGACAGGAGACTTCTCCAAATTTCCCCTCCACCAGTTATTAGCACTCTTTTCCTTTAAATTAGTTTAAATTTGTATCTATTTATTGTGTTCATGTCCCTTCAAAGATTGGTGACAAGCATTTAGGAGCACTTTTTATTTGTCAGACTCTGTGCTAAGTACTGGGGATATAAAATAGTATAACAAGAAAGGTAGTTCCTGCCCTCAAGGGGCATACATTTGAATGGAAGAAGACAACACATAAGAGGGACATCAAAAGCATGTATAGAGGCAATAAAAGGTACCCACACAGAGACATGGTCGAGGGAAAAGAATATATATTTTTTTGTTTTGATTCTGTGTCATGGGTATGTGTCAGGCATAGACAGTACCTAGCAAATAGTAGATGTATTTAATAAAAGATTACTTGAACTGAACTGATGATATCAAAATTGTGCAAGGGATCTTTGTATCCCATGTCTTCTGAACCTGAGGGAAGCTTGAGACTACTTACTTTGCTGTCTTCCTCATCCCTGAAACAATATTTTGGCCAAGACTGAAGCAAAGTTAAAACCCTACTAAAGTATTATTTGAAAGTCTGCAGTAGTGGTGCCAAAATCACATAGACATTAATCCCTGCAGCTGCATATTGATCTATGAAACCATAACTTAACATTATCAATAGCATATTGTGAGGGGCCAGCTGGGTGGTACAGTGATGGACTTAGAATCATAGAGTGATGGACTTGGAATCAAGCCTGAGTTCAAATCTCACTTCAGACACTATCTGTGGGACTCTGGACAAGTCACTTAATCCTGTTTGCCTCAGTTTCCTCATCTGTAAAATGAGTGGGAGAAGGAAATGGCAACTTACTCTACTATCTCTGTCAAGACAACCCCCAAAATGTTGGACATGATTAAAATGAAACAACAAAACATACTATATTTTTATTTATTTTTTATGCATTTCCCATTTACATGTTAATCTGGTTCAGACCCCATTTGGGAGCTTTGTGTTTCAAGTTTGACACCTTTGGTGTAGAAGACTTAGAGAATCCTTATATACTGGAGTATAAGCATTCCAATTTGCTTACAGACGACTCTATGTAAGATTTTGTTAACTAGTCCCATGCCTCTCTTTTCATGAAGGCCGTACTCCTAAGAAAACATCTGTAAATATTTTTATACTTAATATGGCAAATGCAGCTGATGCCCTGGGACAACTTCTATCTAGAATATTACATTACCACCAATGCCAATTTACTGTGAATCTCTATTTTATTCTCACAGTTTTAGATGATGTGGACCAGACTAAATGTCCTCTGGTTTGGTGGTACCAGCTGACATTTTGCACTGGCTACAAGCCATTAAAAATGTGAAGAGGCCACTAAGACCTGGAGTTGTGGTTTACACACTATGTGTAGTTTTTTTTTATTTTAAATTATTCTTAACATTAGATGGATGTTATATTTTAGTGACATGGTATATAATGCCTAGCAAATAACATGTAGGGATTTCATAAATGCCTGTAGAATGTAATTTAATTGACAAGGTTCCTCCCAAGGAGAGAAAGGGTAGGGTAATAAGTTCTAATGTGACATTTTCCAGCTTTTTCAGAATGCATAGTAACTTGAGAGGTTCCCACCAATGGATGGGAACTGGAAGTTAACTAAGTGCCATGTACTCCATTCCTTGTATTACCAAGAAGTATGGGCTGAGGATACCAAAAAAAAGGGAGAAGGGGAGCATGTTTTAACTTTTCAAGCTTCTATATAGGTTGCTTTGAGTTTGGAGGTTAGGTTAACAGAAATTCAGCTTTGATGCAAAAGGTAGTTACACTTCCTCTCTCGTGTTTTGTAGAATATAGGGGCTGATTAGGCTGTTATCTTTCATTGCCATGAATAAGTAACTGATTTGTGGTGGCAAATGGGGATAAGAAGTATAGCACTCTCATGCAACAACATTCATCCTGGTGGTATCCTGTAATCTGAAACTCTTTTTTGTAATTTAGTCCTTTCAGTCATGTCCAACTCTTCATGACCCCATTTGGGGGTTTTCTTGGCAAAGAAACTAAGTGGTTTGCCATTTCTTTGTCCTGCTCATTTTCAGATGAGGAAACTAAGGCAAATAAATTAACTTGCCCAAGGTTTTACTGCTATTGTATTTAAGAACAGATTTTAATTCATAAAGATGTGTCCCTGATTCCAAGCCTAGTGCTCTATCCACTATGCCCCTAGCTGCTGCATGGAAGGAGTTCTTAGCTTCAGTATATTTTTCTTTTTCTTTTCTTTTCTTTTTTTTTTCTTTTTCTTTTTCTTTTTCTTTTCTTTTTTTTTTTTTTTTTTGCTTTTTTGCTGAGGCAATTAGGGTTAAGTGACTTGCCCAGGGTCACACAGCTAGGGAATATTAAATGTCTGAGATCAGATTTGAACTCAGGTCCTCCTGACTTAAGGGCTGGTGCTCTATCCACTGCGCCACCTAGCTGCCCCCAGTATATTTTTCTTGTTCCCCTTTATTTCTCTTTTTTTCACTGTTTTATCTTTCTTTGAAAACTTTGTCCACTTTCTCTTGTGTTGTTTTTAAAATTGCCATTAATTTATCCTGTAACTTTATAGTCTATAATAAATCCTGGTTCTTTGTTTCCTAGACATATGAAGATTTTTGGTCTTGTTGATGGAACATACTCATAAGAAAGTGAGATTTGATTTTGCTTATAGGTTAGTATTTTCATTTTAAGCCCTTGAAGGTAGGAACTAGAAAGGATAAATTCTAAATTAAAAAAAAAAATCTCTCCCATAGGCAGAAAGAGCTCAAGTATAGGATGGCAGTTCTACTGTCCCATACTGCAGTCCTATCACTTAATTACTTCCTGCTGTCTGACCAATATCATATTGACATATTTCTAGAGAAGCCATTGAGTTGTAGTTCCTCTGAGTATAGTGAAATTGTTCTCAATGATCCAATATCATATCATCAGTTCGGCCTTCCGACAAACATCTCAACTGTCCTTGATTAAAAGTAGCCTGGAAAATATGAAGAAATGAAACATTTCCTTATGAGAGTTGAAAAATGTTTAGTATTTTTTTTGGTAAAGTTTTATGGGGAAGAATACTTTAACATCCTATGATTGATAATCATTATCCTATGTGTGTTTTATAAGGATGCTTTCTTTTAGATGGGCATCAAATGCATCTACCTCCCCACCTCCACTTGCCTCCCCCCAGTTCTTCCCTAGAACAATATCTTTTTTTCCACATATGGTTAGGTACTATTATAAAGTGATCTAAAATTATATTTGACTTTTAAAAAACATATTTATGTTAATTTGAAAGAAGTAATTCTAAATCTTAGCACATTTTAAGTATACAAGAGAATTGCAGAGTTATCTATGTATTATCCCCATTATGCATTGAACCTCACTATAATAGTGCAAAAGGCAGAATTTACAAATGTTCATCCGAAAATATCTGGAAAAACTGCTAAGTTTTTCAAAAGACTCTAGGCAATTGTGAGCTATGATATAGAAAGAAGATAGGGAAAAGGCCATTAACTTAAAGTCATGTAGGTCAACATTAAATGAATATAATGGCTGTAATAAAGACAATGAGGACCAGTCAGACAAAACTTTAAAGGCAATCTGTTTTTCATTTTACAGATGAGAAAATGGAAGCCTAATTTGAATCAGGATTTGAACCCATGTCCTCTTAAGTCCAAGCCCAGTGGTACTTCCCCTGTTTCACATAGCTTCCCAAACATCAGCAGGCAGAATGATTTAAAAGTTCAAAATTAAAGGCTGGACTTTCTTCTTCTTGATTCTTGAAGTAACCATGATTGATACAGTGACTTTTGTGTGCAGGAATAGAAAGCGTATCCGACAAAAATAAAACTATTACTAATTCATAAGACTTCTGCATGGCATCAAAATCTAAAAAGAAATATTTAGCCCATTTCTCTCTTTCCAGATAAGATTACACTTAAGCCATATATCCATGCTTTAAAAAGTAGATTGCTGTATCTCTTAATTTTCCATTTCAGTGCTTGCTCCCATAGTCTGTTAGAAAATTCACCACACAGTTTCTTCTTTTGCTTTCTATAGAAAAATAGAACACATATGAAGTGATTCATAGGAATCTAACACCTGGAGAATGTAAATGTTTCCAAATTAAAATTGCAATTCATTTAATTGGGATCTTCTATTTTTCTTTTTCCTCTATTCCAAGAACAACTGTCAAATCCTTTTTCATCTCTCATCTATAGAGACTAACTAGTATTCATAAATCTTGAATTAATTGAAACAATTGTAGTTTGGGGACTTTCCAAAAATGGAGGGAAAGGCAACTTGGCTCAGGCATGGGAAAAGGTATTGTGATAAGATTGGCCTATAGTATCCTAAAAGGTGGTCTTTTCTGAATAAGGAAAAAGACCAAAAAGTCCCTCAAATTATGAAGATATAGATATGTATTGAAATAGTGGGGCCAACCTCCCCAGATTTGAAAGTGGGTCTCTGGTCATTTTCTCCCTATCTTTCCAACTGCCTGCAATACTTTCCTCCATTTCCTTGATCAAAATCTTCTCAGATTCTTCCTTTGCACTACAGTATTAATAACCCAAAAAAGCTTCAAGTGTTACCCCTGCCTAAACCTAAGGCTAAGAAGACAAAGCTTTAATTAAACTAGAATAATAGCTCTAGTGTTGGAAAGACACCTCAGAGTTAATCTAATATAATCACCTCAGTTTACAGGTGAATATACTGAACACCAAAGAAGTTGTGATTTGTTCAAAGATTTAATTATTATCACCAGCTATCCAAAAGGGGTTTATATTCTTTTGTAAAAGGAACTCCCCAATGTCCCCAATCTTTGCCTTATAAGTAACTTTCCATTAAAATAAAAGCTGTCAAGGTGAAACCTTTACATATAATATTTGCACAATTTTACCTATACTCAGTTTCAGCTGCTATCCTGGGAAAACCAAAAGAACCTAGACCATAGATAATAAGTCATTGTATTGCTTTGCTTTCCTCAAGGGAGTTGAAATATTGTTTTCAATTTTTGAAACTCTTGCAATTGCTTGTTTTGGTCAAAAATAAAAATTATGAATCTTTGATGACTACCAAATTAATGAATTCTTCCCAGTATTTTTTTAAAGAACTTTTAAATTACAAAATAAATGAAGCACCAGATTTGCATTAGAAAACCTAGTGTGGGATCCCAACTTTATCATTTATTTTGTAATATGGAATATCAATTCAAATTTTCTAATCTATAAAATGGGGAAATAGCTATTTGTCTTAGCACTCTTTAACAACATTACAAGGTTAATGTGAAAATCTGATGAAAGAGTGTATGTTGAATTAAATGCTTAGCAAATCGTAAAACTATCTATATACCATCTAAAAACATTTAATGCATTCAAATGTACATCGAATAACCTGCGATTTTGTGAGTGTGAAAGTTCTATCTAGACAAAAATGGTGACTATTGCCTACAATTTATTAAGTTTGAGAGAGAAGTCTAAAAGCTTTCAAGGGCTAAATGACTCTTTGTCACTTAACTAATATCAAAGATGACATGCAAACCTATGGTCCATGGCCAGCAGTCTATCCTTTGCAGTACTTTACTACTTTTATGTTTAAATTTACTTATTGTGTAATGCTAAAAAGGAATGGAAATTAATATCTTCTTCACTTAAATTTATGGTCAATAGTATGTATCTGTAATCAATAAAGCTTGTCAAGTGGTTGTGTGCCATTTGCCTACAGTTTAAGACCTCTCAAAACAGGGTTCTGTCTTTTTGTAGACCACAGCCTAACATGAACAATATTTCACAATGCATATTGCTAGAATTTTTTTTTTTTTTGATTTTCTGAAAATCCTACTGTAGTTCATTTTTACCTTGGTTGGCAGATGATTTTAGGGGTAACTTTCATCTCTGTTTTGCCAACTAAGATCTTAACATGTAGAATATGTATACCTATTGCAGGATGATAGACATTAAGACATATCATAATACTGACACTGCAAAATTATCTGTATATTACTGTTAAATGTTCTTATGTAAATCCTGCTCTCTGTGTACCTATGCCACACATTGATTTCAAAATTTTTACAATGACTCTTAGTCCTAGTTAAATTTCAGATGTATGAGCCCTAAAACTGACTTCTAAAGTATTTGTTTCATATTTCAGTAAAGTCTCTGACAATTAATTGAATTCTGCTGAAACTTTTCTATAGACTCTCCTCCTCATTGGCAATGGACAGAATGCAAATCAGACAGACATGGCTGATCATACTCTTATTCAACTCCTCAGGCCAGTTATGCTTGCTAAGTGATTTTCAGAACCTTCTTAATGAACTCTCTTGGTAATACAGTTTTTTTCTACTTTTCCTGAATATTACCTGGCACAAAAATGATGGTAACTATACTAGTGCTATGATCTGAATGCCCCCTGAGATTAGCAGAATGCTCCATTTAAAATATGATGTGAC
This sequence comes from Myrmecobius fasciatus, assembly GCA_023553655.1. Taxonomy (NCBI): domain Eukaryota; kingdom Metazoa; phylum Chordata; class Mammalia; order Dasyuromorphia; family Myrmecobiidae; genus Myrmecobius; species Myrmecobius fasciatus. The sequence goes on from JAJPUD010000411.1 coordinate 552,587, forward strand.
TATATATCTAGAAGGGATTGAGAAATGGGAAACAAAAGTATTTTGCTAATTGCCATAATCAAATATTTTATCTCTTCACTTTTAGATAACATTGAAAATAATGCCAAACATAATCTTTTCCATTCTTTTTAGAACCATTCTCACTTTAAGATATCTTGAAAATTAATGGTAAAGAGCTTCCAAAATTCTGCTCCCTTTAGGGATTTTCTCTGATTGTGTCTAGCCATTCTTCCTGACGTCATTGTCTCAAGCATCATTTCCAACTTCTGTTTCTCATAAAGCCTCCAGAAATTAGGCTTAACATTCAAAGGTTATTGCTTTTCTGTATTTGATGAGAATACAGGAGGGATCAGTCATTATGAAACACACATTATGTGCCAGGCATTGTGTTAGGTGTTAGAAAATTGTTAAATCTGCATTGGTTTTGCATCTATTTTTTTTTTCAAATTTCATTTATAAATCTTTTTTGGAAAATGTAGCTTAGATGGGACTCGTAACAAAACTTCTGCAGTATTAAAACAGATATATCTATATCACTCGAAGATCCCAGAGGATTCTTTTATAAAATCCAAAGGGAAGAGGAATTTTCTGCAGATGATGACTCACCAGATGCTTATATTTGGGAATGACATTCTGCTTTTTGTGTAAAATGAACCCCAGAGCAGTAGAGGGCCTTTTCATTTAGATCCACAGTCATAGAATGGAGATGTTCTCATTAATCCAACAGAGGCAAAACTGTGCTGATAAAGAATACGTGTTTCCCAGACCATAGAATAAAATTTGATTGATTGAATTAATCCTTTAATATGCATATCATAGACAGTCACTGCAAAAAGGACAATTACTTTGGCCTAGAATTAAACAAAAGGAGAAGTACTAGATGAGTTTCATTTCATTTCATTAAATTGTGGTATACTTTTTTATGGTCCCAAGCTGCTTTTTCATTGCTATCAAACACATATCTTTAATTTCAGTATTTTACAGGTGATATAATGTTACCATAAGTTGTAGAATACTGAAATCTCAGAAGAATCAAAGTTAAAGTTGACTAAAAGGACACAGAGAGATATATAGTGGTTATATGTGAACCAATAGTGCCCAAGGATATCAGACAGTTATCAGAAAGGACATTTATGACTATAAAAGTATACCAGTGATATAGCAAGAGGGAGTGTTGGTTGTCAGTCAAAGTTTTAGATTGATATCT
>JAJPUD010000411.1:553803-609252 GCA_023553655.1 Myrmecobius fasciatus
AGCAAGAGGGAGTGTTGGTTGTCAGTCAAAGTTTTAGATTGATATCTACAAAATATTAAAACTCCAGACTCATTGGGAAGATCTTATATTACAGATTTGTGGAAGATTATGAATAACAATTTCAAAAGATGAAAAGGTATTGGTTGAATCTGTAACAATAGAGGAAATACTTGTATCAACAAGATTGTAAAGGTATATAAGGACTAAAGTGCAGATTGCAGGCAACAAAGAAACTCTGAAATATCACTTTCATGCATGAATCTTTCCATACATTTAGCATGTAACTTGACACCTACCTTGATATTATCCCATCATTTGAGTTAGATATTAATGCTAGTTCTGTTTCTTCTTTTGTTAGCATTCTAAATAGCAATAGAAATGAATTTTTAAAAGGTAAGGAATATGGGGAGGGGAGTAAGAGTTGATGAGATAAAGAATAAATATTTATTGAGTACCTAGTATATGCTAAGCACTGAGGATGCAAAATAAGAATGTTGGACTCTCCATGTCCTCAAATGGGTACATTGCAGTAGGAAAATGTAATGTACATGACAAGAAAATGGCCAGGGAAAATAATTATGAGTTAGATGGTCACAATAGTTTTGAGAGGAGCCGTAAAGGCAATATATTGATTGTCACACACTTTCCTGTAATAATAGCAATGTTGCTTTGATTATTGTTCCCTGAGTCTGTCTCACATTGAAAGAGGGAGTAAGAGAGGAAAGCTGTATGTACCTGTTGGAAGCATGGATGATAAGATGCTCATAGTGTCTAGGCCATATTGTCCAAGTGGATGAATAGATGGGATGAAACATGGTCTGTAAATGGAAGTATTCATATAATAACAAAAGGACAAATGTGTTGCAGAAGGAGATTGCTGTGGAGGGTATAAGGTTGTTCTAGAATTAGAGCTTATTAACCTTTTTTGTGTAATTGATCTGTTTGACAATCTGATGAAGCCTATAGTCTACTCAGAATACTGTTTTAAAATGCATTAAACATGTGGGATTATAAAGGAAATCAATATATTGAAATACAATTATCCAAAAGACATTTCATGGCCCCTAGGTTAAGAACCATTGGCCTGGAAGATCTGTGAAGTGTCTCTCAAATGTCTTTTTCCTTTCTCTAATTATCTTTATATTTATGAAGAATGACTAGTTATACCTACATATTCCTGTTATCAATCTTATAGTAGAGCTTGATTTACTGATACCTATATTATTAAAGTAACCTCATAGAAAGTCATCCCCAACTATATTCTTTGCCCTACTTCAATGCATCCTTTATCTATTTGATAGCCTATTAAATACTTTGTGCAGTGTATTTCCTTAGATAAAGTTAAATTGCTCTTTTGCTCCAGAATCTTCTGTGGCTTCCCATTGCTTACCAAATAAAGGTTAAAATAAATATTAAGATTAAACTCCTTTTTCATTTAATCAAAGCCCTTCACAATCTGTATTTACAATACCCTTTCAAGCTTTATTTCATACCATGCCATTCCATGTACTCTTTGCACCAGGGAGGTTTAACTTTTACTGTTTCTTGAATATAGCTTTTTCTTCTACTATGCATCATTGCTGTTCAACTGTTGCTGGTCCTGAAATGTCCTCTCTATTTGCCTTTTAAAATTTCTATTTCTACTTTGTAGAAATAGAATTTTGTATTTCTACTTTAAAGCCCATGATTTAAGTGCTGCCTACCTTCTGTGTCCTTTATTTTGTACCTCAAATATTATCTTGTGTTTCTCTAATACATTTAGAAATGATTTATCATCTGAGCATTGCATTTCACCTCAAAGAGGGATATGCACACATTAGGCACTTAATACATGTTTGTTAAAAATTGAATCTATAAAGTTAGTTGAACATTTGTGATAATAAAGACTATTATATATCTATATCTACATGTCTACATATTTATATCTATAACTGGATGGCAACCTTCAGACTCATCTATTAGTAAACATATCTTGGGTTGATACTATAAATGAAGTGGGGCAGGTATTGAAAAGAAAAGCAGGCTGTGTTCTCTTTGGAAAACTGCAAAATTTTGTTTAACATCCCTTTGTTTTTTTCCTGAAAGAAAGACCTACTTTATAGTACCAACAATCTTACTTTGATGTTGGATGGTCACACATCATGGAACTCTATAATTTGTTTCTCTCATTTTGTTTATGTTTATTCAATTTTTGACATATAATAGCCATTTCATAAATACTTCTTGGATGAATGAAGTTGCAACCTTCATCATTTAAAGAATGACTGCATTTAAGAGATTACAGATTGGGGTTGCAGATTTCTTTACTCCATGGCAGTACTGTGGACTTTGTTGGTTCTTACCTGATGGTTACATGGTAGATGATATTTTATGGCAAAGTATAAGCTATCAGACTCACATGTAATATAATTCACCTGCCTTTCTTCCTAGATTATTATCCCATCTCCTAGTATTTCCATCAGTGCTCAGTGTGTCATGAGGTCACCAGGAATAAGTGTGGTTTTGGCCACCTACTTATGAACTCTTCTTGTCTTTTAAAAGGTCCTTTTCTTCCCTCCATCCCAATATGAATGCATAAAATTAAATTTAATTGGTTAAAAGAAAGCTTCCTAACACAAATGGACATATATTTAGAGGGGAAGTGTCTCTTCTTGATGCCTTTATTGCCTCATTGCTCCATATATCAAGTCCACTCCCATGCCCTACTCCATGCAAAACCAGTAGAAATTACCAGCTTGGTATTGCATTTATAAAAGTTTGCCTTTCTTGGAGTAATTTTTGAAATAGGTCTTTCACAATATATTTATTCCTAAAAATACTAGATCTCCATCAACTGGGAAATGGCTACATAAGTTATGGTATAGGTAAGTAATGGAATATTATTTTTCTATAAAAAATGACCAACAAGCTGATTTTAGAAAGGCCTGGAAAGTTTTACATGAACTGATGCTGAGTGAAACAAGCAGAATCAGGAATGCATTCTACATAGTAAAAGCAAGATTGTGTGATAATCAACTCTGACAGACTTGGATCTCCTTAGTAGTTCAGTGATCCAAGGCAATCTTAACAAATTTTGGGTGGAAAATGCCATCCACATCCAGAGAGAGAGACTTATAGAGACTGAATGCAAATCAAAAGATGCTATGTTCATGTTTTTCTTTTTCTTCTGTTTTCTTTTTCTCTTGTGGTTTTTCTCTTTTGTTCTCATTTTTCTTTCCCAACATAGTTTATAAGGAAATATGTAAAAAATGTATATGTATAACCAAAAAGAATACTGTTTTTATATGTAACTGGGGAACATAAAAATAAAAGACATGGCATTTATTGTCAATATTAACAATAATAGCCCACATATATGTACTGCTTCATCATTCCTGAAGTACCTTTCTTAGTAGTGCCATGAGAGGAAATGCACATAGTAGGTCTTGGTTCTTAGGTATGACCTAGCATGTTTCTCTTAATGAGACATTGTTATACGAGAATCTTAGATATCAGAGGTAGTTTTTTGGTAGTTCATGAAAAAAAATGATTAAGATAAATAGAAAATGGATAGAAAAGAGTCATTCCATGATCTTATAGAAAAGATTTCTTTTCAAAATTATGGAAAGTAAAAATACTTGCATGCTATACAAGAAGGGATAGAATATTGAGATAGTAGCAATAAATATGTTAAGAGTCGGCTATCCCACTGGTAGTGTGGAAGAGGGGATAGATCTTAATTATAAGATAAGGTAAGTGGTAGGATCAAGACTAGCACTTAACTGACAGGCAATAAAGAATTGGTTGCACAGTTTAAAAATATATATCGAAGGCAGCCATGTGGTTAACTGCTTCTTATTTTTGTTTATTCTTCCTTCTGGAAGAGGACCATGATATTAGGAGAGTAATGCCATGACATGCAAGTGAATTGGATTTAAGTGAGGGAGAGCTGTGGAAAGTCACTTGCCTCACTTTCCCCTCCAGGGCCATCTGGGTCCAGTGGCCAGAGATAATCAAGAGGACTGGAAATGGCCTTAGATGCAGTGAGAGACCTTGTTTTTTTTTTAAGCTAAGGTCTTCAACAGGTCCCAATTTGATTGATGCTATAACTATTTTTTTAGTGATTAAGGCTAGGTTAATTGGAAAGAGCCTTAGGTATAGTGAAACCCAGAGTAAGGCCGTACTCTTGACTTTGCTATTAATTCAGTACATGGATATGAGGAAGTCAATGTCTCCAAGAAGTATAACTTTAGAAAAGGAGTATGAGTGTCTTCACCATATGCTAGAATGAAGAACATGGACCTGGAGTTAGGATGACTCAATTTCCAACACTGTGAAACTTTGCTTTAGTCAAGTCTCCTCCTCAGTTTCATATCTGAAAGATGAGCATAACTAAGGATGGTGAGGATTGATGTGTGTGAAGTATTTTGTTAACTTTGCTAACTGTAAATATCAGTTATTACTAGTATACGGGTGATAGAAAACTGTCCTAAATTTAAGAAGATTTAGTTCATTTCCTATTTGTTATATGCTAGCTGTGTGACCCTAGACAACTCATTTAAATACTCAGTGCACTAGACAACTAAGACTCCAAGATAAAGAGTAAATGTTATTTGTTTTGATGTATGGAGTTTCTTTGGTGTTTATTCCTTACAGCAATGATTTCACAGGTCTTAGAATAACCAAATCTTCATACAAATAATCAAAAAATGTAGAATTTAACATTGTTTTTGGCAAAAGGAAGTAAACAAAAACAAATATATTAATCCAATTTAATTTGATTCATTCTTCTTTTACACCAAACTTTGACCTTTCTTAGATTGACTCAGCTTGATAAATGTTGTGATATTTTATTTGAATTTTAGAATAATTGATAATCCTTCATAATTATATTGTCATTAGTTTTAGGATATTAGAATACTCCTGTCCAATACATTTAGATGTAAGAAACTATCATTATCATGGGCATATGGGGCATGAAATTAAAAAAAAAAAAACAGCCTACTTCCTTACAAAACTAAGGCTTTATTTGAATGCAAGTCTCCAGCAGAGATTGGATAATAAATTTACTCATGAAAAAATGTGCCTGTTGCCAACAACTGGCCTGTTTCTGGCTCATTCCCATAATTGCTAAAAAGATATTAGGATTTTCATACTATTTTGTCACAAATTACTTTTTTTTCAAGAATCCCTAAGAATAAATATGGCCTTAAAATCAAGTACATTGAATGACTTTTTTTCTCAAAAAAAAAAAAACTAATATAAAAGTTTTGTGGAGCAGTAAGTTTAATTATAATTTATTGCTATTATTATATGCACTTGGGTTGGGGGTGGGGGAAGTTACATTCCTGGAGATCTGTGAATTTGCTAAAGGAAAATAGGGTGCTGAAAATGCCTTAGCAAGAAGGTGCTCGTTATGTACTTTAGTGCTGGGAAGAAGAAATGGAACATTATACCCTTTCCTTATGCCTACTCATGTAAGAATCTTTTTGGCCTACAAGAAACTTTGGCCAGCTATCAGTTTGGCCTGTGGCAATCTGTAATTAACATAGACACAGACACACATGCTCCTGCATATGACATTTATTTCACCTGGGAAAGCTGCATAATAAACTAATGAAGATTTTCTTGGTTGAAAGGGTTATATATTTTCCAAAAGGAACAATAATGGCATCAGAGCATGATTGGGACAAAATCATAAAGCCAGCAGCCCTTATTTGTGGCAGCATATTGTTCTGCACTGTGTATTTGATTTGGGCATTTTATAGAGCTGGCTCAAACAGAAATTTGTGCCATCAGTGTGTGTGTGTGTGTGTCCACAGTACTTATCCCAGTGACTTGCACATTACTTACAGGAAGGATAGCACAAAGTGAGGTGTGATTAAAAATGCAGGTAGAGTGAGCCTGTGAAATGCAAGATGCTCTGGTCTGAACAGGAATTTTATTACACAAAAATCAGATGCTGACTGAGAAATGAAAACCTAGAATCTTGTGTTCCAGAATTGGCTTTAGACTGTGGTCCAAAGAACATGTTAGTTACTCTGATTGTATTTATCTTTCCATTAAAACAACAACAAAACCAAAAAACATGTTATCTCCCTCTGTTGTGTTATCACAGTGTATAGGAGTGGACATCCTGCAGAATGCCAATCTGTGTCTTACTGTGATTAGTATGGGGAAGAGGAGATTGGAAAACCTCTCCTCATTGGTTTTCCTGACTCAGATTTCTACCCTTTCCTTTAATCCAACCTCCCACAGTTACCAAAGTGATTTTCCTAAAGCACAGGACTGACAGTATCTTTACTCAGGAGCTCATTATTACCTTTAGTTAAGATAAATTTTAAGTCTCTCTCCCATGTCTGTATCTTTGCAGTGTGTAGAGTGCATTCCCTCCTTAGTGAAGGCTAATTAATAATCCTTAGTTTCTTTGAAAAGCTCAGCACTGCTGTACTTTCTGTACTTTCTCCACCCAAATGTGAGTAGTGCCTTCTTCCCAATTATTTCACATTTATTTTGTATCCATCATTTTTCTTCTATGTATTTATGTATCCATGTTATCAGTCAGCATGTATTTATTGCTGTGTATTTACTTTGTGTCAGGAATTATGCTAAATTATGGAGAATACAAGGAATGATTTAAACAAAAAAAGTTCCTACCAATAGAATATGCATTAGTTCCTTGAAGGCTAAATGTATTTTTGACTAAAAAGACGGCAGATAAAAATTCCCAATGCCTAACATGGTTCCTGGCATTTAATAAGTGTTTAATAAATGCTTGTTGATATGTTGATTGAAATATAGCTTTATTTGCTTAGCAGTCTCCTTTTGCAGAAGTCGCAGTGAATGCTTTTGTCATTTAGAGAGCATATATTTAGTGCCCATTGTATCAAAAGCCTTGTAACAGAAAGCATATTTTTCATGTCATATCCTATTTTTAACTATATGTTGCCAGTATCTCCAGTCATAAACTGACTTCACCTCAGCCTTATAAGCTAACCTTTCCCTCTCCAATTTACATCAACACATTTTAGTCATATAAACTACAGTGTTTAAACTTTCACTTTGACTTACATTATAAAATCATATTTAGGAGAATATGTGATTTTATTAATGTTCTGTAATTTCTTTAGAATGGAGACTGCTTCTATTACAAAGTATAACCCAGCTATAAAAACTTAGGAAATCATATCTATAATTGGAGGGAATTTAGAAGTCATCTGGTCTATATGCCTTCATTTTCTAAATCAAGAAGCAGAAGCCCAAATCTCTGATCAACTTGATGAGCTTGCCAAAGTAGGAGTCTTTTTTGGCTTCAATTGTGCCTTGCTATTCAATGTCTGAACATTCCCATTTGACTCATTCAACACTCAGTGTGGAATACTTGAGGCTTGCCTTGATTAAGAGGAGCCACTCTATTGCTCAAGCCCATCAATGAATTTTAATTGAAGACTTGGCTCTCTTGCCCTTTTAACCATTTAAATCTATTTACTTTTTGTAAAGCAATCAGGATTGAGTGACTTGTCCAGGGTCACACAGTAAATAAGCATCTGAGACCATATTTGAACTCAGGTCATTCTGACTTCAGGAATGGTACTCTAGCAAATGTGCCACTTAATTGCCTCAACCTTTTTTACTTTCTTGAAGAGTGTAAACCATAGTGTTAAGTAAAGCTTGAGAGTTCTGGAAAAGAGATTTGGGTAGAATTCTTTCCACCCAAGAATATCTAATAAGTCAGAGGGGGAATGGGAATATAGTAACAGCATATGCTTTCCATACATGTGGTTCGAAGACTAGGAGCTTCCTGAATGTTAAGTTCAGAAAGCCAATCTTTTAGAGGAAAAAGGTAAGTTCCTAGGCAATTCTAGCCTGTGGGGTTCAGTTATAGCAACTTCAAATTGAAGAGTAATGAAATCCAGATTTTTAGTGATGTCTTGGGCAAGTACCAGCCTTACACAGAAAAGAGCATCACACAAAAAGGCTTCAGAAGGTGGAAGAGGAACAAAAGATTAAAACCATGACATTAGAGAAAAATATCTGGATTTTGTACTTTTCTACTATCATGAGTTATTTGAATGATAGAGGAATGATGGAAAATATGGTTGCTTCTCTAACAAGCTCAGATTCTTTTCTCAATACCCCAGCCTTTCAAGTAGTACCATGAGCTTAAATGTCTCTGTAAGCAACTCTAAGTTAATTTATATTCTGAGATAAGTCAAACCACTAGTGTTCAGAGAAACAAAGACTATAGGGTCCTGGGGAAAGATAGGTCTCACTAGAGAAAAATGAGAATTTTATTGCTAAAGCACTATTGTGAGTGCTTTATAAGTTTTATGCCATTTTGGTTTAGTATGATAAAAGGTGTCTTGTGCCTGACATATACAGTTACCTGGAATGCTTAAACAGGATCTGAAAATCCTTTTGCTTACAGCTGTGGAGACTTAGAGATGGTATATTCAGATTTATTATGAAATTTGCCAGAAGCAACTCCAGTTTTAGCAAAATGAGCTAAGGAGAATAATTCTGATGTCATGTTTCCCACATGCGACCTGGTCATGTAAGAACAGAAATGAAAGTACTGGGCCACAGACTACATTGATATTAATGCATGAACTTTTCTTTCCCTCATATTATTTTTTCTGAAATGAAACCTAGTAGAAAATATAGCAAAGCCAACATGAAAAATATACATTGCTATAGCTGATTTTAAGTTATGTTTTAACTATTTTCTTCTTTCAAAGGTTTATTCTTTGGTGTCACTTGTACTCCCAGAAAGGGAGAGGACTTACAATGTACTATGGGTATCAACCATGGTACATGCCATGATGGATTAGCATAGACACATTGGTAATATGACTTCAGAATTCTAATGCTTATGAACTCCCTTCCTATGTCATATAAAACTCAACTTTGTGATAGAAATAAAATGGTTTCAGTAAAGGCTGGTATTTTCTATGTGTGTGTATGGGTGCACACAAATACATGTATGCATGTACATATATACATATAGAGAGTGTATGTGCATAAATACATATATATATGTGTATCTATGTATATATAGAGTGTGTGTATATAAATGCACATATGTATATCTATATATACATAAACATATATGTACATAAACATATATATATATATACACACACATATATATATATATATATACAGAGAGAGAGAGACACAGACAGAGACAGAGAGACAGAAAGTGAGTGAGTGTGTGTGTATGTGTAAGTCATCCAATCATGACTCGGATATAGGCTTAATGGGAATTGTAAACCATAGCTATCCTGCCTTCTTGCACCTCCCTCCCTGGAATTTAGCCAACAAATCTGAATCACATTTGGGGAAAGTGTGATGGATGAAAAACAGATAGTACTTGCCAGACAGATTTACCAGGAAACAGGAAACCCTTGGGCTTTTAGAGCTTGTTTTTAGCAAATAATAAAGACTAATTTGGAAGTGTTTCTTCTAAAATAGAATGATGTGATGATAACATTTTATATTATGATCGATTCTTTAATAAAAGAAAGTTTGAAGTTCTTTAAAAAGTGTGTTTTAGGAATAACTATATAGTCATAAATAAACTAAATAAATAATCTTAAATTAGTAGCCAGCACAAGATCTGTTTTATATCTTATACTGGTGATTAGATTTCATTGTAGAGTATGTTTAATGAATTAAAGACAAGACATAATAAACAGACATGTTTAGAAGGAATGCATTAGACTTTTTTTTTCTTTAATCTAACCTCCTAAAACACATGCCTCTCTAGAATGGCACAGAATATTTTGCATCTGCCATTAGATGCTAACAAAGTAGTTTGGGTTTTTCATACCTTGAGAAATAACAACTGTTCCTGTTCCTTCTATTTCAGTTTGTCACTATTTTCACCCATGTCTTTTATATCATGATCCCATTCTTGACCACCATATGTATCCTGAACTCTTACTCTTGCTTCTCAGCAGTCAGCTGTTCATAATGCCTTGTTTTCACCTGTGCTTGTGTATTCTTATAATGGCTTATATATGTATATATATATATATATATACATATATATATATATATATGTGTGTGTGTGTGTGTGTGTGTGTATGTATACATATATATATATCTTATCTGAAGCTTTCCTATCTCATCTCACCATGCAATCACTGCTTAAGAATTCTACTGTCATTCGTCTTTCTCACATATGTTGACTCTTGGAATTGTGTGGCTTTGAGCTCTACTATAGTAGTGCTAGACAAGTTCTTGTCCAGGACTTTGTTGTTTCTGAACCCATCTTTGCATTTGAAATGTGAAGTGTGCATTTAGGGTTATAATATAACTTCTTTGGTCTGGAGATTGATTCTGGGCTTTCTTTACCTACTCTCTTAAAGAGCGTTATAATTCTTAGTTTGTTTTTTTGTTTGTTTGTAACTGTACAGTAGTGAATAGATAAAAGATAGGGAGCAATGTTAAATCAGAAATAGTTTTACTAGAGAAAAATACGACTAGATATATTGTTAAAATTAGAAATACCATGGCATATTAAGTCTTCTATTACTTGAGTCTAAATTCAAATTACAGTCCTGAAAATCTTTCATCTTTGTTTCCTATGGAAATTCTCTAAAGTAGAACATAAAAGCATTATGGAACAACAATAATAAAAACAATAACAGCATACACACACGTAAAGCTATATATAACATTTTCAGATTTGTGCTGCTTTTCACATGTCATCATTTATTGAGGTATTATTTACATGTCACAGTAATGACTTTCTAAAGTTGAATGGTACTGATATCTGGCCAAGTATTTCCCATTCCTTTATTGTTTGGAATGTGAAAAAAATTAAACAATCATAGTTTTATATCAAGTCAGTATGTCATAATGAATAGAAAGTTGATCTTAAAATAGGAAAGTCTAGGTTCAAATTGCTTGTTTGTCATATACTAATTTGGGGCAAATATTAACTTCTTAAATCTCTAGAGCAGTAGTTTTGAACTCAAATAGAAGCAGGGCCCACTAAACAATACATAAAGATCCCTATAGGGAACATATTGATTTAGTTTTAAAATATAATGTTTATGTTTTTAAAATTATTTTGTTTCATATTTGCGGATTAAATCTTAAACATTTTAAAAATTCATTTTGAGCTTAAAAACAGGAAAGGAAAAATATTCCCATGTACATAGCAAAACATAAAGAAAGGATTCAGTATAAAATCATGAATTTCCATTTCAGACTATTTGTTTTTTGAAAAAAACCTTATATAATAAATATTACACATTGTTTTCAAAGCTACCCTGCCTTTCTGAGCTTCCTTTTAAGTTTTCTTTTGTTTTTTGGCTATGTACTTTTTCCCCCCCTTCATTCCTAGAGAAGGCTACAAGTGAATATACACATGCATAGATCTACATATATGTGTAAAACTATAATATGCATAATTCTTTTTATCAGTTCTCTCTGGAGTTCTTTCATAGGTCCTTTGTAGCTGGTTTGAGTATTTATGATACTTATAGTGAATTGATCATTCAAATTTGATCTTAAGCCAATATTTCTGCTATTCTACATGATGTTCACTTGATACTGTTCGTTTGACTTTTTGTTATTTTATGTATCTCTCCAGTTTTTTCTAAAATTAACCAGCTCATCATTTCTTATAGTATAATAGTATTCTATCACAATCATATATTACAACTTGTCTAGTCATTCAGCTATTGAAGAGCATTTATTATTTTAGTCAGTCTAATGAGTGAAAGATGGTATCTAAAAGTGGTTTTATGCCAGTTATATCTTAATCTGGTTTGAATTGCTGGCTACATATTTGATACTTCTGTTCTAGGCAGAAAGTATAAATTGCAGAAAATATGCCAGGCTACATTGGTAAAGTTTCTTCATCTGGGAATTCCCTATACCATTGAAATCACAAGTCCTTTCCCATTTTAGTCTCTAATATTCACTTTCACAGAGGGGCTATAGATTATTTAAGAATATTAGCTGCAAAGTTTTTAAAATCATTTTGGAATATCTCTTTAGAACTAAAGTCCTAAAATTGAGATAACCATAACATTTAACTAAGGTAGCTTCTAAGGTGAGAAAGTCATTATCATCATTATTATTATGTTTCATATAAAGCTAGGTACAAGGTGAGCAATACTTAGTAAAAAAGTATAGTCCCTGATTTCATGGAGCTTACATTAATAAGCAGAGAAGAAAGATGAAACCCATATAATGTGTTTAAAGAAAATATCATCAGGAGGAATCCTCTTTTGCTATTCTCTTCTTGTATTTCAATGAAATACTCAATTAATAATTGCCAGAAAAAAAAGTGTATTTATTACTGAGCTGTCATGTGTTGATAAACACTCTACTTGAGAGTCAGCTTTGGTGCATTGGGAAGACCAATAGACTTAGAATCAAATAACATGGCTTTAAATACTGACTCTACCCCTTATTATTTTTGTAACTTTGAATGAGTCATTTCACCTTTTGATCACAGATTCCTGATCACTTAGATAACTAACTAAATAAATAAATAAATAAAAAGACTTCTGAGTTCTATTCCTGCCATTAATCTATGATTCCATGGAATTCTAATGAAGAGCTGATCTCATATTTGAGGAACCAATTGATAAAAGTCTGAACCCTTGTAATTTCACATCACCCTTGGATTTAAATGGAACTCACAATTTAATACAGCATTTGAGTTAAGTATGGCCCATTGTGAAAGTCAATCAATGTATCTTCATGCCAAATTCTAGTAGGTGGTTAACATAATTGGTATGATAAGCAGTTGCCAAGCAATCAGAATCAATGTGGTTGTGGGAAATCTAATTATTTGTCAGATATGACACATCAGGGTGCGATAAGTATAACCCTTTGACTTTGTATAAATAGAAACATCACGGATCAGTACATTGTTGTTCTATTATGCTTCATGAGACTTATTTAAGGGAAACAAAATCCATAAACAGAGTTGATAATCCTAATCAGAAACTGATAATCCTAAACATGGAATGGTTAGCAGTGTGCTACAAAGAAGTATCAGCTACATTTTTTTTTGTATTCTGAATCTAGTTGAGTGAATTGTTTGGCAGCAGTAGATGCTTTTTCAGTAGGTATTATTTGGGGAAAAGGTGACACGTCAACATGTTCAAAACTATACGCACACACACACACACACACACACACACACACACACACACACACATATATATATATATACATATCATTAATAAATAGGACACACTGCATTTTGTTTCATTATAGTAGAATGTGACCTGAGACCAGACACAAATATGAACCATTGTCACATAGCTCCTTAGGGAATTGTTCTTAATAAGGGCAATGCACGTGTAGCCATGCTGAAATGGGAACACCTCTTAAGAGGACTAAGCCAGGCCAGAAAATGCAGAAAAATCTTTTTATTTTCCTCCCCAGAAATTAGGGCAGGAGTAGAAATATACTTGCTGATGACACATTTTCTTTTGGATAAATGGTAGATAATAGAAAGGAAAAAAAAAACTTAAGAAATTAAAAAAATACATTTAGGGTCAATGCTGAAATATACATTTCAACATATGCAAATAAGGAAGAAATTGACTGCAAATTTGTCATTAGGAACTACAAGATAAAGCTATTAACAAAATTTGAGAATCACAAGGGATTTTTTAATGAACTTATTTCCTTTTTAATTATATAAATGGTTTAATATTATAAAGATCATTAATTTAAATATCAAAAGTTTACAGTTAGTCTTTAATTCTGGAAGGAGAGAGAAGATTGATTACAATTGGATTTATAAGTTTAGCAGACTTAATACTTTAATCTTAGCAAATGGCTAGTATTCTGGTGGGGCCTAATAAAGTTTAGAGCAAATCATTTTTCTCTTTTCCTTGAAACAATTTGGACTATCATGTCTGTTTTTGTTCATATTTATGTATTTATATGCCTCAGATTCAGATTAGTGATTTGTAATATTCACTGTACATGGAAAGAGGCCTTGCTTAGAAAAAAAGACTCAAAGATAATGATGATTTTAAATATACAAAGCCTTGTTATAGAGAGAAACTCCCTGGCATACATCTCTAACAATTATCAAACTGGAGGAAATATTTTAAGTACAAGTGCTGACATATGGCATATTTCTAGTCTCAAATATCGGTGAAAAAATGAAAACTTAAGTATTGATATTTTCAATTAAGACTACTGAAATAAATATTTTTGATCAAAGGTTATTCTGATGTCTTAGGTCACCCTTTCCTTTTTCACATCCTGTTTAGTGTATTCCAAGTAGTTAGTAAGTAAATTGCAGGGTGAAAGATATGGGGTTTACATAAAATAGAGATGTCTAATGCAACTACTGGTTATAGGAGAAGAGTTAGAACAAAATAACTGAAATTCTTGGAATCCTTCCCAACTTTGTGATTATTATGTAAACTGTACATTACAATTAAGCATCTTTCTAGCTTGAATGCTTGAAGAATGAACAATAATTCAGTCAATTTAAGCTGCTTATATGGGCAATCAGGTGACACCATAGTGCATAGAGCATTGGGCCTGGACTCAGGAAGAATCATCTTCCTAAATTCAAATCTGAACTCACACAACTTAGTAGCGACATGAATCTGGGCAAGTCATTTAACTCTGGTAGCCTCTGTTGATCTGGAGAAGAGATGGCAAATCACTTCCATATCTTTTCTAAGAAAACTTCAAATGAAATCATAAAGAGATAGGCACAACTTAAAAATAGTAAGCATTACAAAAATTATATTATGTATGTATATATATGTGTGTGTATGCATATAGATAGATATAGATAAATAGGATATATATTTTTTAATTCCTCTAGGTCCTCTGCCTTTACTTGTCTGGGGAAAAATAGAATGAGACAAGAAATTTGAAATCCGTAATTTTCATAAGCATGTGTGAAAATAATTTTAAGGTCCTTCCTCTTTCCTTCCTTCCTTCCTTTCTTCCTTTCTTTCTTTCTTCTTTTTGTTATTGCTCTCCATCCTCCTTCGCTCTCCCTCCTCCTCCCTCTTTTGCCACCCTTCCTTTGTATTTCCTTCTGCTCCTTAACATGAATATAGGCCATAATAAGAACTCAAGAAAACATTTTTTTGATTGACTAATCTTTAAACTGAGAATTTGCAGAACTTGCCCTGAATATTGGAATTCTCTGTTATGAATTTGGTAATCATTTAGGGAGACATTGGCACATTTTATCAGGACATTGTAGATTATTTTTTTCTCTATAGTTTTAAAGAAAAGGATAGACAGTTCAACTTCTCTCTTTCTCAGATAAATTAATAAATAATCTCTCTTATCCCTGAATGATGACTTTATTTTTTTCCTTTAGGTCATCCTTTCTGTTATGGAATCTAAAAAGTAATCCATCAGCTCTTGATATTAGAACTGAATCTTAAGTCCAAAGGGAATTTCAACAAGAAAAAAGCAAGGAGTTTTATGAAATACTCATGAAGAACCCATTTTTCAGAATAGCCTGTGTGAGAGGAAATTTTAATCAGAAGATGAATATAAAACATGTATTCCCCTAAGTCAGTTTTTGCCCCATAAGCCAGGAGAGCTTTACATAATTACAAAATGTTCACCAAAGAGTTCTGAATTTGGGACAACTGAAATGGATTGTTGATAATCCAACCATTTTTTTGGGGGGGAAGAGAAAGATAGTTGGGGTTACAGAAAGGTGAAAGGTTCCTTCTGTAATCTCCACTAGGGTCACTTGTTTTACATCAGACATTAATAGGAAGAATCCATCCTGCTCTCCTGGTAGCTCCTGTGGCTTTATTTTTAGAGCACTGACAACAGCAGTTGCAAGCATTGTTTGCTAGTGTGTGCTTGCTTGGTGACAAGTACCTCCTTTGCTGCTGTTCTCTGTCTGTCTTGACAGGTGTAAGGCGACTCCTAAATATAACCGCTATAGTCACTTGGCTCCAGTGAACCCTGATTGAGTACTCTCTATAGCCTATTGGGTTCTAAAGAGCCAGAATGTTTCTAGTAACCTATCTCAATTCTTTTTGAATGCCAAGCCAATAATTAAATAGGTGTGCAAAAAATAGTTGCAAGTAGTAAAAACAACAAAAGCAATGAGTTAATGCAAGATAAAAGTGGGCAAGCTGCATTAAATAAAAAAAAATATTTTGAAATGCCTTGAGTCAATTAAAAATAAAAACAAAAACAAAAACAAAAACCTGATGCCTCACAGCCACATAATGGGGTTAATGAGAATACTTATGTTCTTCCTTCCTAAGAAAGCAATGAAATGAATGAAAATGACTTCTGAGTTTATTTCTAACTTATTTATCCTATATATGCATTTTGTTTCTACATAATTACTTATATTTTGCCCTACCCCTATTATTAGACTATAAGCTTTTTGAAAGTTGGTAGTATTTTTACCATTCTTTGTCTCTCCAGCATTTAACACAGTGCCTGGCACATGGCAAGCACTTAATAAATGCTTCTGGATTTGAATGGATTGGTAAAAAAGAATTTTATAAATGCCGGCTATGTGGATTTAGCTGATAACTAAAATTATATGTTTTTTATGACAAATAGCTCTTGGGTTTTTTTAATCGGCTTCTTATCTTACTCAATTTGTTGCATTTTACATTTGTGTTAAAGAACTATGCATAAACCATGCATGACAATATGCACTCAGTTCTAATACTTGTTAAATTCAAGACTATCTACTGTTATTCCTGAGCAGTATCTATCTTCTCCAGAGCTTTCTGGGATTTAGAACTTCTATCACAGATACCAGATCTGACTAGGGTTTATGGCCTTCACTTCAGTAGAATTGTGATCATCAAAGCCCATGAAAATGCCAAGGCAAAAATCATTACTTTCCAATTCCTTTTCTGCTATGTGGCATTTCAATCATTAATCTTTCTTTTCCTATTCCTTTTGTTTTCAATGTATGCACAAAAGGAATTGATATCTTGATTATAAAAGGATTTGAAAATTTTTTGATGGTTGGAGTTATAGAAAGCAAGACTATGCTGGCAATGATCCACAAATGTGTTGTCTCAAATGTTTAATGTTATCAAGATAGCTACTAATGCATTTATTTTTTGACTTGGTTTTCCTTCTCAGGTAATTATTTTTTGTTGATAGTTTGACTAATTTCCTTTATGACAGCTAGCATTCTCTCAGGAAATAACTCAAGTTGGTTTACGGGTTTAGCCTATGGCCATGGAACAGGACAAAAATAATTAACCCATTTAAGAATTCAATAACCAAATATTTCTTCAGCACAAAACTTTATCAACATGATACTATGATATGCTTACTAAAATAAAAAGCAATATAATAAACATGCATTTTAAAATTCTTATTTTTTCTGACAATTTTTATATAGAAAAAGAAGGAAGAAACTTGTCCACAGAGATTCAATAAAATGAATATCCATGGAGAGAAGCAAAAATGTAGGAAGAATAATTGGTAGAAACAAAAAAGACAAAATTTGAGAACATAAAAAGAATACAACCTTAGGTATCTATAAATGAACAAAGGAGAACTAAGAAAGAAATTGAACTAGGAATCCTAACTCGGTAAAGCAAATTTGGTCTGATAGGTATGGATGAAACTTGACTGAAAGATCTAAGCTTGACGATACTTCTAGGAGACTACCTTTGTTCAGGAAAAAAAAAACAGAATGGGTAAAAAAATTATAGAAGAGTAGCTTCTTATAATAAAAAAAAAGATATCATTTAGACTATCCAGAAACTTGATGGAGAAGCTTGGTGGAAAGCTGATGAATAAAATATAATGGTGATTGAAACAAATAATAAAAGAAACAAATGAAATGTTTAAAAAACAGAAGGATGATATAATAATGAACTTTAATTATTTGGACTTTTGCTTTCCTCCCCCCTCTTTTTCTATTTCTTTCCCCTCTCTTCTCATCTCCCTCTCTTTCCTTTTCTCTCCCCTCCTCTTTGTCAAAAGTAAAGAAGTAATAAGTCTTTTATGATAATCTCTGTCTTCTACAGATGAGAGAACCAATGACAGGAACTTGTAGATTTGATCTATAGTAACAATCACTCAGAAAGCACTTTTTAAGCATTTTCTATATGTTAATGGACTTTGTTAAGCTATAGAGATATAAAGAGCCTAAAAACATTTTTTTTTCTTCTTAAGGAACTTACATTTTAATGGGAAAGGCATCAGTACATAAATGAAAATTGCTGAGTAGATGAAAGGTATTTTTAGAGGGAAGGTACCAGTACCTAGGGAGAATAAGAAAAGGCTTGTGCAGGAGTTGGCTCTTGACCCGATTTTTAAAGGCAATCTCATATTATCAGTTAGGAGGAAGAACATTTCAGGATTGGAGTGCAAAGACAAAGAAAGGGGAAGTGGAACACCAGGAGTGAGGAAAAGCAATATGACTGTACCATTGAGAGTGTGAAGGGAAGTCACGTGTTAAGTGCTTGGAGATAGAGGAAGGAGGCAGGTTATATGGAGAGCTACATATGCCAAAAACTGAGTTGATATTTGGCTTTCTTAGTATTTCCTCCATTTAGCTCAGAGCCTAGTAGATAGGCAGAGTTTAATAAATTTTGACTGACTGATCTAAGAGTTTATAAGTAGTCAATGGAGTTTGTTGATGTGGGTGACAGCTATGCTTTAAGAAAATTATTTTGGAAGCTCTGTGGATGAAGGATTAAAGTGAAGAGAGAACTCTAACTAGAAAGCTAGTTGGTGGTATAAAATTACTATTTTATGAAAATGATGGAAACTTTGGGAAGAATTTCCCACTCTGTGTTAGAGGTATCATCTTATTCATGATAGAGAAAAGTCAGATATAGTCTAACATGCCTCAAATTTTAGGAGAGTAGTTTTATAAGAATAAAAGGAGAGAAAAGATAGGAGCCTGTGGATTCTAATTACATGTGGGAAATATGCTCAGGAAGAAGCTCTTCAGTTCAGTATATGCTAACAATGTTATTTGACAGCTAAGTGAAATCAGTCTTATAATGAATTAAGAGAGCAATGAGGTGATTTCTCCTTTTCTCTATATTCCTCAGGCCTCTTTTGTAGAGAATTGCTAAAATAATGAACTACAAGGTCATGGCACAAAAGGTTAGTCAAAACTAGGCCTTGAAACAACAGAAGAGGGCAAGATTGCATTTTTTCAAGTATTTGAGGAATAGAAAAGAAAGATTTGTTTTGTGTGTTTCCAGAAAGCAGAACTAGGAACAATGACAGTAAAAATTAATTAACTACACCTTTGGAATGAAGTAGAAGAGAATTCTTCTTCAAGTATGAACAAGAGAAAACTATTGAGGTTCCTTGCAATTCTTGACATTCCATGATGATTCTGCACTGTTTAAATCTTCTAGTTTCTCTAATACTCAAAATTCTTATTCTACATATGGAAATTGAAAGAGATTTTAGCATGCTCTAAAGTCACAGAGTGATGCAGTGAAATAATGCAGGAAAAGATTTTTTGCTATGCTTTTCACTATTGTGAGGATATGATTTCACATAGTTTATTAATTGCATAGGAAATTTTCATATATTTCCTTAGCTGTGGCAAACAGGGCTCATACCCTTTGCACATGTGCTTTCATGTGTTAATAAGGATTATGGTGGTAAGCTGATCTCTTAGGGAATCAATCACATGAGCATTACTTGGATATAACTGAGGAACAGCTGTTTGCTTAAGCTGTGCTATAGCTCTCTTGGATTCTTTGGGTCAAGTGCAGAGATTTTGACCAGAATAGAAGATCTGACCCCCATACTTAAAAATATCTCATAATATTTTTAAACTTGGCAATAAATTATGTATATGTTTATATATACATATATAGATTATATCTATATCTATGTGGACTTCTAGATATAATAATATATATGATATAGATAAGATTGTAAAATAAAAGGACAATCAACTCTCCATTGTGTTCTCATTTAAGGTTTCTTTGTTCTGTGATAATCCAAGACTCTTGAAGGCTGTACTACTACTGCCAACTCTGACAGTGTCTAAAATCTGTCTGGAAAGGCTTCTATTGAAAACCTGATGACAAGTTGTATGTCTTTTTTTTTCTTACAAGAACTAACCTAAGTTAGAGAAACTTTGCAGTAGGTGGCCATAGGATAATGATTATTTTTTTAAACCACATAAATTCTCAAAGATCATCTACCAAGTTTTACAGAAGTTGTCATATATACCAGTTAATGGGAACACCTACACTGTTGAAATCAGAAATCCCTGAGCTATTAAAAGTATTTATTTTAAAAATATAATTCTAGACTCTTATTTCTTCAATTGTTAATATATAAATTGAGTTTATTTTATTTTAAAAATAAGATATTTATAAATGTTATACATTTATGAAACTGGTATACTTCTAATAAGAATTCAGAATAGAAGGTATATTACTATATAGGAGAGAGCATAGTACTGTGCAGAAAAGCATTTAATCTATTCACAGAATTTTTAAATTCTTGAATTTAAATCTTAGCTCTGCTATATAATAATCATACCACCAAAACCAATAATGACAACGATATTTACATAGTGCTTTAAAGTTTGAAAACATTTTATAAATCTTATCTTCAAGCCAATTCTATGAGGAACTGAGGCTGAAAGAAGTTGTGTGATTTGTTCAGGCTCATATATCCTAAGATCAGACTTGTATTCAGTTTTTTAATAGTATTTTATTTTTTCCAATTACATATAAAGATACATTTTAGTATTTATTTTCTATAACACTTTGAGTTTCAGATTTACTTTCTCCCTCCACCACCCCCCCAGGTACCCTTCAAAAATGGTAAGCAATTTGAAATAGGTTGTAAATATGCAATAGTATTTTCATATTAGTCATATTGTGAAAGGACAGAACAAAAAGGAAGAAAACACATAGAAAAGTGATAACAGTATGCTTCAATTGGTATTCAGACTTAATAAGATCTTTCTATGAATTGACAGAATTTTTTTATCATGAGTCTTTTGGAATTCTTAGGTCATTGTATTGCTTGAGAAGAGCTAAGTCAGCTAAGCAACACAATGTTGCTGCTACTGTGAACAATGTTCTCCTGGTTCTGCTCATTTCCCTTTGCATCAGTTCATGTAAGTCCAGGTTTTTCTGAAATCTTCCTGCTCATCATTTCTTTCAGTACAATAGCATTCCATTAAATTCATACACAACTTGTTCAGTCATTTCTCAGTTGATGAGTCAATTTCTAAATCTTTAACACCCCAAAAAGAGCTTCCATAAATATTTTTGTTTATATGAGTCCCTTTCCCTTTTTTATGATTTCTTTGCAATATAGATCTAGTGGTGCTATTGCTGAATCAGAGAAGGTATGAACAGTTTGATTGCCCTTTGGGCATAGTTCGAAATTGTTCTCCAGAATTGATAAATCAATTCATGACCCTACCAACAATGCATTAATGTCTGGAGTTCCCACATTTTATCCATCATTTATCATTAATTTTTCCTGTCATTTTAGCCAATCAGAGATGTGTGAAGTGGTACCTCTGAGTTGTTTTAATTTGCATTTCTCTAATCAATAACATTTAGGGCAGATATCAAGTCTTCTTGACTTGAAGTTCAACCTATATGACTTTAAATAAGTCATTTAAGCCTTGTTTAGGTCTGAGCATTATCAACAATTCTCCAGATCTATGATTCTGTAAACCTGCATATATGAATATACATGTAAACTCATGAACATTGAGAGAAAGACGCAACATGGCATGATAAATGACCAGGCTTGGAGTCAGAAAGTGCTAAGTTTATTTCTTGCCTCTGACATCTACTAATTGTTTGACTGTAGGAAAACTACTTCACTTAGTCTTTCAGTGTCCTGAGAGATTCTTGATGACTAAGTTACTGAGAAGTTAGTTGCTGCTATGAACAGATAAAGGGAGTTTCAAATCAATGAGTAAATCAAGTACCTACTTTTGTGCCAGGCCTGTTTGGTAGAAGCTTTGAAAATGTGTGTGTGTATATAAATGTGTATATGTATATATAAGTATATATAGTATATATATATATATATATATATATACACATACATATGTATAAATATGTGTGTATATATATGAATATATATATAAGTGTGTATATATGTGTATGTATATATAAATGCATGTGTGAGTATGTGTATATATATATGTGTGTGTATATATATAAATGTGTGTGTATGTATATAAATGTGTGTGTGAGTGTGTGTATATATATGTGTGTATATATAAATGTATGTGAGTATGTATATACACACACATATATGTATATATACATACAAAACATATATATATAGTTGATGTATATATGTATATGTATATGTATAGCTCATTATATATTTTATGTATATGTGTATATATTTGATGTTGATGTATATATACAAAAGTAAGATATCCCTTACCCTGAAGGAGTTTACATTTCAACAGGAAAAAGTAATGTATGTAGGACAGTGATAGCTAAGCAAAGGAGTTTTGTCTTAATCATAGGAATTGGGGTATGGAATTTTATGTCTTTTCTAGTCTAGTTTCTAAAGTAAAATGGATGTGGGGTTCTCTGAAGAAGATAATATTTACACAGAGAGATTTTCCATGCCAATAATATCAAAGATTCCCTCTCACAAAGGAAATGAAACAGACATGCACTAATTAATCTATATACAAATATAGGTAGTACAATTTCATTTTTCAAATAAAAATACCGACATTGTATCTGAACTGACAGTGATATTTGCAGAAATGTGGACAAGTAATTTTTTTCTATAGTGAAAAATCAGAATATTTATAGACTTGGTAAAAATGTGATAATTATTTTTAAAAGCCCACATTACAATATTATAGTAATCCAAAAAGATCTTATAGCATGTCACTCTCAAAACAACCTTGAATGCTTGAATTGTCAAAAAAAATTATGTGTCATATATCAGGGAAAATAATCTGGAAATTTAAAATCCTCACATTTAATTCCCTGATTTGATGCTCCTTGGTTTAGTCTGAGTATTTGATAGACATCAACAAATGCTGAAATCAAATCTTAGCTTCTGAGAAATGTGCTGTCTCATCTTAGACAAATTCCTGATCTCTGAACTTCATTTCCCTCACAAATATCTTTCCTGTTGAGAGCAAAAGAATATTAAAAATTGGGCATACTTATCCCAATTATCATCTCTGTAGGATAAATGTAATTATATTTACCTTGCTCATGAATAGACTATGAAGATTAAATAATAGATGGGCCTAAACAATTACCAAAGGAATATAGATACAGAGCCTGAAAGGAATTGAGTTGTGGTTAAATACTAGCTTTGTGACATCATTAGTGTTGGTATACTGTCTAACAAGCTGACTGCAATAGAACTACGCTGTCTCTCTCTCTCTCTTTTCTTTTTTTTAGCCATCTTTGGTTATGTCTTTCCATTAATCTTTCACATAATATTCACTTAAAATGTTGTGAGTCTTCTTTCAGTTCTTTTATTTTTGTTTATTTTTACGTTTTAAGTTCCAGACAATTTTCCTACCTCCCCAACTTATACTAGAGAAGGCTACATTTCACAAAACACACACACACACACACACACACACACACACACACACACACACACAAAGGGAGGTGTAAACATATATGTAAAACTATACTTCATCAGGTTTTTTTTAATGTTACATTTTATCCATTAGAATGCAAAATCCTGGAGGGCAAGAACATTAACACAGCATAGTGCCTGGGTTGTTATATATGCTTATTAAATTTTTATTGATTGAATTTATTATCTAGGTGCCAGTGCCACATATATGTTTTTATTTTTTAATCTCTCCCTTTTGCCATATGACTGGTCCACTCCCTTGTTTGCATTTCCATTATGATATCCTTTATGCCATATTTATAAATGCAGCCCCAATAATACTGCCAAGTGAATCCTAAAAACAAATTAAAATGTATTGAGAAATATTTAACAACTTAAATATGAAGACAACAAACTATAGGTGTTACTTTTAAAAAATAAGTTAATATGCAACCCAAAAAAATCCATATAGTTTAGTGTCCCCCTTTTCTATTTGACTTGGACACCAAAATGACCCCACTTCTTACATGAGACTCATTAATGGTGTGCTACAGCTTATTAATGCCTCCATTTATCTCTGTTGCTTTTTGAGGGAATTCATAATTTTGATTATTTTGAAGGTAATTTTATTTCATAATACAGAATCATATATTGTTTTGAAGATTTTTGATGTTATAAAGATGTGGGGTTTTGTTTAAGGGAGAATGTTGGAATGTGAAAGAGTTGTACAACCTAGATTTGTTTTCCTCCCATTTAATTCTAGGCCTAGTTCGTTGTCTTTCTGTAGTGTCTCTAAGAAATAGATGTATACATAAGTATACATATATAGGTCTAGATAGCTAATGATTGGCCAGCTATCCACCTAACTGTTTAGTTAATTAAATTTTAATAATTTAGGAAATTTTGATTTATTATTTTCCTTGATGGATTGTTAGGCTAAACTCTTGAGTGGTTATGAATCTCTTTTAAGAGACTCTAGTATAATCTGGAACTTGATTCAGTCAGCACATTGCCATCCACAATCAAAAATATCTAGAAGACAGCATTAATTCTTCATTACTAATCCTCCTATTTCAACTGTGTAAGTTTCTATCAGGTTTGCCAGGAGAATGGCAAACATCCTTTGACAAGCATATGCTTTCCTTATGCCTCATTTGATATTGATAATCAGAAGACTTTTGACCAAAGTTATCTCTATTGATAAATTAATCATGATACTCTGTATCATGATCTGCATGCTTGGGAGGCACCTTGTGGAAGAAGAATATTTTAGGCTATATTTTACTTTATCAAATCAAATGGGTTTTTTGGAGCCAGCAAACATATTGATATTTTTGTATTCTCTGAAATGTTTTATTATTATAATAAAGTTATTGTTTTCTGTTAATCATTGTTATTGAATGCTTGTTTCCTTCTCATTTTTAAAACAAAAATGTCCATAGTACATGTTTTGTTTTTTTAGAAGTAAGAAAATAACCATATGGCTTGATACATATCCTTCATTGTCTTTTGGAGATGAAAATATAGTCTATTTAGTTGAATTTCACAAATATTATTAAGTATCTATTATTTGTAAGGCACCAGGAATCTGAATCAAACAAAAAAAGGCATTGCTTCCAGAGAACTTACAATGTCCTGTAAATAAACCCTGTATTTGTGTGAAATTAAATACAAAATATTTTTAAAAATATATATATAATATGAAGGACAGCTTACTATTAAATGAATGGAGATTGCCTCAGGGACAATGGAAAGAAAGGAAAGAATGGGATATATGAAGGAATATATATATTTACTAGAAATTTATTTATTACAATTGATAAAACATTTTGTTTTGTTATTTTTCATTTATGATTTTCCCAGCACATTATTAGAGAGAAGATATGCTATAAATTTATAAGTAGAATATATTTAAATTCGAAATAGACAATAGAAAAGTTCAAATCAGGAATGAGTACAGAGACATATTCTTTCACTCAAAGGGTTAATATTTAAAGTTTTTTTTTTTTATTTCCCTTTCCAAAGGTCAAATAAAGTATTGAGAGGGATAGGAATAAACAGTTTAAGAAAATAAAAGAGAAGATGAAGGCAGTAAGGTCTCTTATATGCTTATATGGTTGTCTTCTGAGGGATGACCTCTAAGACAGAATAATAGTTACTAAAGGAACAACAGGCTATTACCTCTAGGTAACATTCCTTTAAACATGAAAGTAAGAATCAAGCACATTGATCACATTGGATTATAAGCATCTGAAAACAGAGATCATATTTTAAATTTCTGTTGTTACTATCCAATATTCCAATTCAGTTTATTTTGAGCCATTTATTTAATGCCTACTTTTTGCTAGGAATAGAAAAGACAAAAAATGACAACCCATTCAGACCTCAGGGAGCTTATATTCTATGAAGTTAATCAAAAGTCTATTTATCAGGCACCAGAAATCTGAATCAAACCAAAAAAAAATGGTCCTTGCTTGCAGAGAATTTACAATATCCTATAAGTAAATCCTGTATCTGCATGTAATTAAATACAAACTATATTTTAGACAAAAGTCAGTTTTCATTGTACAGTTGAATGTATGAATGCACTGCACTGAATGATCATATTCCCTCTAGCTCAGGCTATTTGAATGTGCTTCTTAGCATGGCCTATATAAACCTTCACATGAAATTCTATAAATATTTGTTTCTCCTGCTTGTTCTCTGAATCATGTCCCTGAGCTGGTTTTTGTCCTGGTTAAAAATATGCAGCATGTTTCAAATGCCATGAGGATTAAGGTTTATCTCCAACATAAGTGATTCCATGACCCATTTCTATGTGGACTTGCAGATTCTTACGGTCTTACATGTTCCAGAAGAATAGGGCTAACTCTAGAGAACAGGACAATCATGTGTTATTTAGTGATAATTCTGTCTTTGTCTCATATCTCTGTCTCATATCTATAGCTGTCTGTCTCTGTCTAATAGTTATCAAAAAAAGAGACATCTTAGCAACATAAAAATAATAAGATACAATGGAAAGAACATTGAATTTGGAATCAAAGGAAAGGTAATTACTGCTTATGTGCTCTTGGACAAGTCATTTCGCCCCTGGGGACCTCAGGTTCATCATCTATATAAAGAAGAGATATTGGACTAAATTATTTACACTGTCCCTTCGGGCTATAAATGAATGATTGCATTATTTAAAAAAATAATTATGAAATGTTTGTCTTTTTTTCTCATAGAGAGAGTAGTTAGGTCATACATGATTTTCTCCCATTTAAAGGGAACATTTGGTAGTCTTTTTCTCTCCTTGATCTTTCATTCCTTTGTTGTGATGGCTGACAAGGATTCCAGTTGCTGTTGATTGTTACTCTACTGTGGAATGAGATTGGAAATCTGAGCCAATTTCATATGAGCCACTAAACAACTCTCAGTTGGTAAGACTTTTAATCATTCCATCCATAGGCCAAATTTGAACTGGTGACCCTAGATGTAAAAGCTTCCATTTCTCATTATTGATTCCCCAAGGCAAAGAAACTCTAGGCTCAAGGTTCTGAAAATGAAAACTATATAGCTCAGTTGTAATAGTTATTATTTGAAAATGGTTGCTCACCACACAATGGGCATTTTAAAGTTTATGCACACTTAAAAAATTTTTTTTTGTGCTGTCTCCAAGAGGAATTTGACCTAGTTTCTTATTTCTTTGCAGGGACGGCTTTTATTGTGATTTTAAAGTTCTTCTTACTCATTTGTCCAACACGTTTATGAAACCCTTCTTTGTGCTAGGCTATGTGTGAAAGGAAATATAAAGAAGGGGGCCTGTGCCTTCAGGGATAATTATATTTACTTATTTTCTCTATTACATGTGTACACATGCAGAAAGAGGAAAAAATTTTTTTTAAATTCCTACACAATGCCTTTCCCAAACTATTTATATCTCCTGTTCTGAAAATAAAATCATATCATTGGAAGAACTTTTTTTTAAAATGGAATGGGTTTTATGCTTTCTGGGGTAGACATGGTTAATTTAAAGATGTAGCTAGTAGCTTGTTTTGGTAGAAGTAGAAAGAGAGGAGACAGTTCTCTCTGTTTTACCCTTGTTAAACTACATTCCAGTTTCTTCTCACTTTAAATCTTATCTTCTTCTACCTCCTTTGGGTAGATAAAAAGACAGAGCTGTCAATTTCCAGAGTGACCTTTAATCTCTCTGCCCTTGCTTTTTTATTTTTTAAACAATTCCATATTTTCTCCTTGGATTTTCCATCCATTTTTTTTCAATTGTGTGGGTACTATCTTCACCAGAGCAAAGTTTGGTGTTAATAATAATAATAATAGCATTTATACCATACATTGAAGTTTATGGAGTGTCTTACATATATTATCTCATTTGATGTTCAAGATTTAGCAATGGTCCAAAAATTCTTTTACCCTGAAGCCAGTCTGATGACAACTATTTCCAGATTTACTGTCTGGGAGGCAAAATTCTTTGCCAGGTTTAATCTCCTTCAACCTTATCAGTTTGGTAGTGGGAACTTGTATTCCTGTGCTCCAAGAACCCATGAGTTTACACCATGATACAGCTTTGGAGCATGACCTCATTGGAACAATGAAAACTATATGAATTGGTTCTGATCATTTTCCTTGTATGACTTTTTTTTCAGAAAAAAAATCAGTCTTTAGGGGTTTTACCTGTATTATTTTCTGACCCCTCAAAGATCTCTGATCTAAAATTGGAAACAAAATGAAATTCTAAATATATAACATGAATATTCAGTTGCTTCTTAAATAATCTCCAGGACTGTTTCATTACTGTCTTTGTATCCCCAGTGCCTAGCACTACCACAGTAGGCAATTAATAAGTGCTTGTTGATTAATTAATCTCCATTCTAAACCTCTCTCACAAGCAAGCTTAAATCAGTCTTCCACTCTAAGTAGTAGAGAATCACTAAATATAAGAAGGAATGTTGGTAGATTTAAATTCTAATTATCTTTCCCATTGATTGCCATATAACATTGGATGGCTATGAGCTACAATCCAGAAGCTTGAATAATTTCCACGTTTTCATTTCATACCATATTTAGAAGGAATAAAAACCAGGGAAAGGTGGGGGGGGATTGGTTGAACAAATGTGGTATTGTCCATGTACCAGAAGTTGAAATGAGATAAAATAGGAGAATTTGTTTGACAAAATGATGGAAAAGGCAAAATTTATCTTTAGTACTTGCTTCCTTGTTTAGTCCCTTTCTAATGTTCCTCTTCCATTAACCCCTTATATTGTCATGAAATAAGGAAAATAAAATAGGGGAAACGGAAATAGTTAAACATGGAAAAATTGAGGGAACAGATCAAGGTAAAGAAAGAGGTGCTAGAAGTAATCTTTATCTGGTACTAGATTTATAATTTAATTGTCATTGAGAACTCTTGGATAAGCAAACTCCTTCTACCCAGCTCTTTTTTTTCCCTAGAATTTTCTATCTTTATTTCTTTTTCTCCTTGACCCACCACTTTCTTAAGTGGGTCCTTTTTATGGGAGAGGGGTTATTGTTCTTTCTAAGGACCTATCTCACAGTGTTCTTATGAAGATCATATGAAAAAATCTATGTAAACCACTTTAAAAACTTTAGAATTGTATATATGTTTTAGTTCTTATTCTAAGTTTTGTCCATCTAAGAGAGAATATTTTCTCTTTTTATGTACACTGCAAATCTGATGAAAGGGAAAGACTACAAAGCAAAAAAAGAAAAATTTTTTTGAAAAATTAAGAGGGATAATTGTGATTTGAGGAAGAAAATGGCTTGTATGTCACCTAGTTACGTTCCATTTGACTAGGTAATTGCTGAAGATATTTCTTACTTTTCATCCTGCCCTGAATATTATTCTCCTGTGTGGTTAGTTCCCAGCACTTCCTTCTGGCAGAAGTCTCTTTTGTTATCCTCCCTTATTAAAAAACAAAAACAAAAACCAAAAACTGCTTTTCTTCTACTGATGCTATTATATTCTTGGCTTTCCTCTGCCATTAAAATATGCCTGCCCCAGATCCTCCACCACTTCATTTTTATGTCTCCAGCTATCTAATCTGATCAACTAGTTTATGCCAAAGTATTAATTAATTGGTGACAATGTTTTGAAATGCTTATTTTCTATGTAGCACATTTTAACCTATGACTTCTATGGAAAAAAAAATTTAAGGAAATTTTCAAATGCTGAAAGTTTCTAAGTAAAAAATTGCTGAAAGTTTCTATGGAAAAAAATTAAGGAAAATTTTAAATGCTGAAAATTTTGACAAAAGGATAATTGTATTTAAAACCCTTTTATAGAATCCAACAAGTGCAAAAATGTTTATAGCAGTTCTTTTTGTAGTAACAAGGAACTGGAAACTGAGTGGATGCCTATTGGTTGGGGAATGGCTGAATAAGTTATGGTATAAGCAAATTAGGAAGCAAATTATTCCAGGGATAATTTACCTATCAGATGTTTGGAGAAGGGAGGAATTTATGACCAAAGAAGAACTAGACAACATTATGACAAATAAAATGGACAACTTTGATTTCATTAAATTAAAAAAGTTTTTGCACCAACAAAAGTAACAGAAACAAGATTAAAAGGGAAGTACAAAACTGGGGAAAAAATCTTTATAGCAAGTATTTCTAAAGGCCTCATTTCTCAAATATATAAAGAACTTTGTGAAATTTATAAGAATAGAAGTCATTCCTCAATTGATAAATGGTCAAAGGATATGAGCATACAATTTTTTTTTTCTTTTTGCTGAGGCAATTGAGGTTAAGTGACTTGCCCGGGGTCACACAGCTAGGTAATGTTAAGTGTCTGAGACCAAATTTGAACCCAGGTCATCCTGACTTCAGGGCTGGTGCTCTATCCACTGCGCCACCTAGCTGCCCGAGCATACAATTTTCAAATGATGAAATTAAAACCATCTATGGTCATATGAAAAAATGCTCTAAATCACTATTGATTAGAAAAATGCCAATTAAACACCTCTGGGGTACCACCTCACATCTCTCAGATTGGCTAAGATGACAGAAAAAAAAATAATGGTAATTGTTGGAGGGAATGCGGAACACTAATGCATTGTTGGTGGAGTTGTGAAATAATCCAACCATTCTGGAGAGCAGTCTGGAACTATGCTCAAAGGGCCATGTACCTTTGCCCTAGCAGTGCCATTACTGGGTCTGTATTCCATGTAAATCATAAAGGAGGGAAAAGGACCCACATGTACAAATATATTTGTATCAGCTCTTTTTTTGTGGTGGCAAAGAATTGGAAAATGAGTAGATGCCCATCAGTTAGGGAATGACTGAACAAGTTGTGGTACATGAAAGTAATGGAACATTATTGTTCTATAAAAAATGAACAAGCTGATTTTAGAAAGGCCTAGAAAGATTTATTTGAACTGATGCTGAGTAAAACAAGCAGAACCAGAAAAATATGGTAGATAATAACAGCAAAAATGTGCAATGATCAACTATATAAGACTTGGTTCTTCTCAGTGGTTCAGTGTTCCAAAGTAATCCCAATAGACTCTAGATAGAAAATGTCATCTGCATGAAGAAGAACTAAGGAGACTGAATGTAAATCAACACATGTTATGTTCACTTCTTTTTTTTTTCCTGTGTTTTTTTTTTTTTTAATCTCTGCCATGGTTTTTCCCTTTTGCTCTGATTTTTATTTTTCAACATGGTTGGTAAAGCAATATGTGTTAAAAAAATTAAAAATTAAATTAAATTTTAAAAATGCAAAAAAGTTATGGTATATGAATGTAATGGAGTATTATTGTTTTATCAGAAATAATCAGAAAGGCCTAGAGACTTGCATGAACTAATACTATATTGTACACAGCAACAAGATTATATGATGATCTACTAACTGTGATGGACGTGGCTCTTTTCAACAATGAGGTGATTCAGGCCAATTCCAATAGACTTTGATGGAGAGAGACATCTATATCCAGAAAGAGGATATGGGGACTAAATATGAATCACAACATAGTATTTTCACCTTTTTGTTGTTGTTTGCTTTTTTTTGTCTTTCTCATTTTTTTTCCTGTTTGAAGTGATTTTCCTTGTGTAGCATGACAAATGTTGAATTATATTTAGAAGAATTGTACATGTTTAACATATATTGGATTACTTACTGTGTAGGGGAGGTGAGGGGAAGAAAGGAAGAAAAATTTGGAACACAATTTTACAAGGGTGAATGTTACAATCTATCTTTGCATGTATTTTGAAAATAAAAATCTATTATTAAAAATTTTTAAAAAGGAAAATTGAACCTAGCCAGAGTTAATTGAGACATTTGCTTGTAATTGGGGATAATATTCATTGTAAAATAAGTGTCTGGAAAAATAGGCAGAGTCAAACTGGGTTTGTGTGAGCACACTGACAATGTCTCTAATGGAAGTAGAAAATAAAACTATTTTGAATACTAAAAAAATAAAAAATAAAAGAGCCTTTTGCATATAAGAAGACTTATAACTTGGGTACCCTAATTATTTTAAAATATTTCAGGATAGAGATGTAAAATTTGTGGAAAAATTCCTTTGATGTTATTTAGTTGTTTAGTAGTGTCTAACTCTTCTTGTCACCATGGATAATACTATCTATGGGATTTTCTCAGCAAAGATATTGGAGTGGTCTGCCATTTCATTTTCTACTGGATTAAAGGAGAGGTTAAATGATTTGCCCTAAGGCCATACAAGTGGTACATTCGAACTCAGATCTCCCTGACTCCAGGCCTAATCCTGTATCCACTTGACTGCCTTAAAATTCCCTATATGTTTAATATTAAGACTTTTATACTAATTTACTGCATAAAGGCATGTTGAAATGAGATGATTCAAACCAGTTTCAATTGTTCTGTGATGAAGAGAGCTATCCACACCCAGAAAGAAGATTGTGGGAACTGAGGGTAGATCACAACACAGAATTTTCATGCTTTCTGTTGATATTTGTTTGTATTTTGTTTTCCTTCTCAGGTTTTTTTTTCTTACTAGATCCAATTTTTCTTGTGTAGCAAGATAACTATAAATTTGTATACATATATTGGATTTATCATATATTTTGACATATTTAACATGTATTGGACTACCTGCCATCTAGGGAAGGGGGTGGGGAGAAGGAGGGAAAAATTTGGAACAAAAAGTTTTCCAAGAGTCAATTCTGAAAAATTACCTATGCATATGTATTGTAAATAAAATGCTTTAATAAAAAATAAAGATAAAAAGGCATATTGATATATTTTTCTTAGTAATTCTGTATTATTTTCAAAATTCATTTGTTCTTTAGAGTTACATGTGGAATTAGGTGCTTATTTCCTCCCTCCCTCTTTCCTCTCCTTCCTTCTTTAGTTCTTTTTTTCCAACTTCCTCTATTTCTTTCTCTCTCCCTCTTTTCCTCCCTCCCTCCTTCCCTTTTTTGTTCCTTCCCTCCCTCCCTCCCTTCTTTCCTTCCTTTCTTTCTCTTTTTAATGTTAGCCTCTGCTTTGGATAAGATGCTAAAGAATGAGACTTGCTAGCAAAATGTTTTGTTTTTCAATATTTGGTATCTAGGGTGCAATTATTGACAATACTTCTAAATGTAGATTCAGTAATCTTCTTGGGAATAAAACTTTAGAAAAGGTAAAGGATTTGTCCACCAAATGTTAATAATACAAGTTCTAATAATATTCTTAACAAATCTGTATCACCAGAATAGGAAGAATCAGAAGATGTTGGCCTATACATTTAAAATACATTTTCTGGACTCACTCTTCTATTTCCTAGAGCAAGGTCACAACAATCTCCTTTCAGAGTCCATGAGATTTGGGAATTATCTTCCTAACATTGTAGCTCATGAGGGTTCATAAGTCTGTGTGTTCGTCTCTTTCTCTCTCTCTCTCTCTCTCTCTCTCTCTCTCTCTCTCTCTCTCTCTTTCCGAGTACTGTACTTATCAGTTTTTTATGAATTAGGCAGCCAGACTTAGTAAGTTTTCAGAAATGATTATTTCATAAAGGCTATAGTTTATATTGGATATCCCTCCAAAAGTCTTATTTCCCCACCAGTATATATAGAGTCAAAGAAAGTGGCTTAGAGGACATATTACAAAGGAAAATATCACACAGTTTCTAGAAATCTTCTTGTTGACGTTCTCAAGACTTATGTTGTATTTTTTCTTTTGTTTCTTTTTTGATAAGATCATTTATAGAACCTTAAATTTTCCTTTCCTAATTTTGTCCAGTCTCTCCTTATATCCTGATGTAAAAACTGTTGTCAACTGTACGGGCATGCTGCTGGAAGACTGATTGACAGATAGAAAATCCAAAATTCTCTGGACCCTTTAAAGTTCATGAGATCCTCCTTGGGAAAAGATGGGGAGGATAGTGCAGAGAGAGAAGACACCAAAATGTAAATGCTTTCTTTATACACTACACCAAATAATTCCTTCTCAAGGTGTTGGATCCTTGAATATCCAATTCTAAACTAGCTTCTTGGTTTTTATAAAATACTCATAGAATATAGTCAAATGTTTTAAGCAGTATGAACAAAATTTTTTTTGTTGCATATGTCTCCCTTGAACCAAAAACGCCAGGCCTTATTCACACTTAGTCCACATACCTAATCCACTCTCCTTGAACAATTGATTCAAATGAAGTATGTTTTCCCCTGACAAAGATCTTGGGAAGTAACATCTCATCACTTTTTTAAACCTATGTATAAGTCATGTTCAGAAAGAAAATTTGACAGAGTTTAAAATGCAACCCTTTATAAACATTAGAGACACAAAATGAAACACTACTGTTGAAATCCTAAAATATTCCTAGAAATGTAAATGTATTTTTACAGTGTATATCAGAAAAATAATGGGAGTTGGTAATTCAAAACAAAATATGGCAATGGGAGAAAAAAGGAAGTTCATGAGAATTCTAGATTAGAATTTTTAATAGCTTTTTTGTCTTATTTTCAATTAAAAAATGATTAACAATGAGAAGCCTGTGTGGGAAATGAAGAATTGTTAGAGGGTATAGTTGGAGAGTCCAATTACCAGTAATAAACAAAGGATTTCAAAAGAACTTCTGGGGGCAAATGATTAAATGAAACAATAACCTTTCCCATATGAGTTCTAGTTCCTTGGCCAAACCATCTCTGGTTTGGTTCCAAGTGGGAGGAAGGGGAAATATTTATGCGTCTGAAATGTATAGATGTGGGAGATTGGCAGACAAGACTCAACAAAAGCATGTAGAGTTGCTGTCTCAAAGATTATACTCCAATTTTCAAGTGATCAGAAATAAACTGGAAAGGTTTGTAAAGACTTCCAGCTGCTTGATCGGAAGATATCCAGGAAACGATTTCTTGTTGCATATTTTTTTTTGTTTCTAGTTAAAAAATAGAAACTGAAAACAAAGATATGTCTCATTTATCTTTATAACCTTACTATTTAATTCTTTGGCAATAGTACCTGTTATACTTTAAAGTTATTTTATTAATGTCCCAGGAGTAAAAATATAAACAACTACATATTTTCATGTTTCAGCTAATAATTTGAGTCATCATATTCTTGTAATGGCTTTCTAATTGAAAGCCTTTATGCCTTCTGTATTTTCTGGCTCTAATCCATCTTTCAGGTGCAGATCTGGCCACATCACTTCCATGCCCATGAAGCTTCAGTGCAGCCTTTGCCTCTACAGTAGCAAAGATCGTTTCACATCTAAAATCCTCCATGCTCTGTTTTCATTTGATTTTTCCAGACTGATTTTCTCTACCTTTCTGTTGCACCCTCTCCATTATAGTCAAGATGGTATGCTTCATCATTTTAATATAGGACATCGCTTGTCTTTGCAGAGGATATGACCTCCTACCCCAGCCTGGAAGGTTTTCCTCCTGTTCTCAATCTCTTAGAGACAGATGAAACATAGAGAAAGAACCTGGAATCAGGAAGATCTGAGTTCAAATCTGGTCTGAGACATTTACTGCCTATGTGACCCTGGGCAAGTCATTTATCTGCTGTTTGCCTCAGTTTCTTCATTGGTATAATGGGGGCAATAATAGGTGGTTGTGAGGAACAAATGAGGTAAAATTGCAAAGTATTTAGCACAATGTTTGGCATATAGTTAACATTATACAAATGCTTATTGTAACAAAAAGCATCATAATAATATTAGTTAGCTTCAAGGCTTGGCTCAATTGCCATTTTGCTACAAGACTTTTCTTAATTCATCCATTTGTTAGTCCCCTGACTCCCTAAATAGTTTGATGTATAGAATGTCAGATGCTGGATTGGCAGGGCATATTCCCCTTTTGTCTTTGTAACCTCAGAATAAAGCACATTACCAGGCACATAATAGTGATTTAATACAACCTTGTAAATCAATTGATGAGATAGAAATTTTTTGAAATGTGGACTTTGGGGAAACTGATCAAAACAGCAATTAGTAGTTGCTTAATAAAAACTTGTAAATTAATTGAATAGAAATTATTTGAAATTCAGAATTTGGGAGAAATGACCCAAACAACAATTTAGAAGGGGATTTTAATTCAGAAATAGATTTGTTGATTTGGGAACTTATATATTCGCCATTAACTATAACAGCAATGATAGCTTTCTTCTGTGTAGTGATTGGGTATTGGGTAGGGAATTAGATCTAGATGTGGAAGTACTAGGACCTAATCATTGGTTACGGGCTAATCTTTCTTTATTTGTGTGTAAAAAAAATCAGTCAATATTTAGAGTTGAAATAATTCAATAAATAATAATTTAACAAATATTAACCACATGAGCTTTGCCACCTTCATGTGTACAAAGACAAGAAAAAAAAGAAAAAAGAAAAATCCATTCTTCCTTCAAAAAGTTTATATTCTATTAGGGAGGGTGTCTTGTATATAGTTAAGAATACATTAAATAAATAAACATCTTTTTTTGCAGGGGAATCAGCTATGGGCTTTTATAGAATAGGGCCATATAGAATAGAGCTTTGAAAGAAACCAGGGATTTTAAAAGGTGGAGGTAAGAGTTGGAGTTCCATTTTGGCCATGGGCACAACATATTAAAAGGAACAAAGAAGAGATAGAGCTCTGTGAAAGAAATAAGAAGGCCAGTCTGGAAGAACCATAGAGTCAAGGAGTGGAAGTAATATATAGAAACAACTGGATGACACAGTGGGGGTAGAATGCCAGAACTAGTGTCAAGAAGACTTATTTTCCTGAGTTTGTCTGGTCTCAGACACTTGTTAGTTGTGTGATTTTAAGCAGGTCACTTAATTCTGTTTGCCTCAGTTTCCTCATCTGGAAAATGAGCTGGAGAAAGAAATTACAAGCCACTTCAGTATCTCTGCCAAGAAAACCACAAAAAGGATCATGAAGGGACAGAACCAACTTAAAAATGACTAAATAACAAAAGCAAGAGAAAGGTTCATTGGATCTGGACTATATACAGTTTTAAGTACCAAAAAGAAGAGTTTTTATTTTTTTTCCTAGAGATAATTGGAAGCCACCAGAGTTTGTTGAGAAGTGAAATGGACACAGATATATGCCCAGCATTAAACAAAACTACTTTGGAAACTCATGGAAGACTGATCAGAAAGGGGAAACACCTGAGGCAAAGATTATAATAATAGTTAAGGCAACAAGTAGAAGGCCTGAACTAGAGTAGTGGCCAAGTTAGAGACAATGTGCTAAAATACCTGAGATGTTTTGTGGGTAAAACAAACAAACCAAAAAACAAGACTTGGTAACTGTAGGGGTTAGGTATGTAGGGAAGTGAAGAATTAAAGATGAACCTTAGATGACCACAAGGTTTCAAATCTGGGTGACTGGAAAAATGATGGTGCCCTTAACAGAAATAGGAAAGTCAGAAGCATGTTTATGGAAGGGAGATAATAAATTCTATTTTGGATAAAGTAATTTATTCTACGTCTAAATCCTATTAATTTCCCTTGCTTTTCTAAGAAACTCGAGTTAAACTTTGTTTTTGTTTGTCTGTTCTTTGATTTATTCTCAAAATTAAAAAGCTTCTTCAGAATCAATACATAAAAGAGTATCTAAATTCTCACCAGTGGGTAAGGATATAAACAGTTACAGGTTGTTGTCCAAACCTCCTGTTGTATGGCAGACGTTCTAAATTAGAGTAGTTGTAATATTCTTCAGCTTAGAGAAAGAAAAAAACAGTAATTTTTCCTATTTGCCTTTCAACAAAAAGTAGACCCAAGTGCTAACCATTTTACTTCCAATCTCATTTTCCATTTTTATCAATTTCTGTGATCATTTGGCTATATCCTGCTAATGTTCGACCTTGTACCTTGCTGTGTTTATAAACACAGAGCTTACAAAGTCTTGGGATTCAAATGCCAATCTATTGTTTGTTTTCATTCCCCCCTGAGTACCCAGTGGCTCCAATTCTCCTGCCAAAGTGTGACCTTCTTTTCCATCACTTCATTTACATC
Source organism: Myrmecobius fasciatus (assembly GCA_023553655.1). Classification (NCBI taxonomy): domain Eukaryota; kingdom Metazoa; phylum Chordata; class Mammalia; order Dasyuromorphia; family Myrmecobiidae; genus Myrmecobius; species Myrmecobius fasciatus. Next base: position 591,735 of record JAJPUD010000411.1, read on the forward strand.
AGTACATATCTGCAAATGATGAAAAATTTCATATACTGCCTCAGTTTCAAATTAATTCATGTACTTTTTATCCATGATCAAATTTTTTAATGTAGTCAAATCTCCTTAGACTGAACCAGAAAATACAGCTGGCCTAATACTTATGGTATGATTGACAAATTAGTTATAATTAAATAAAGTTGATGTCATCCTAGGTACATCACTAGGGAGGAGCAAAAACCATACTTGGTGAATGTTTTTAGGGTGAAACATAATGGAACAATATCCATAAAGTGACTTATTCTTTCCTTGTCTCTTTTTTATGTATCATTGCTCCTAGCATCATCAATTGCCTTAGAACAAGTGATCTCTATTAAATATAATTAATTATGAGAGCTATATGAAGAGAAGATCCAAAAGCCCCGAGAATCACAGAATTCAAGAGAATCAAAGAATTGAAAGAGACCTCAGAAATCCAATCTGTACTAAACAATAATCTCCTCATTGCTCTTGAACAATCTTTATTTCTGCTGCTTAGTCTAATATGCTATTTATGGATTAAAATTCACAGAATTAAAAATAGATTTTGAAATCTATTTCAGTAACATTATTTTCCTTTGTAATTTTGCATATTATATACTCTACATTTGAAAACATTCTGAGAAGGGATCCACAGATTTCACCCAACGGCCAAAAGTTTTCATAACATAAAAAAAGGACTCTTGGGACAGCTAGATAGCAGAGGGGATAGAGCACTGGCCAGGAAGTAAGGAGAACCTGAGCACAAATCTGACTTCAGACACTTAACACTTAATAGCTTTGTCATCCTGGGCAAGTCACATAACCCCAATTGCCTTGCAACAAGTTACAACAGTTACAATAGTAACAGCAACATTAAAAAGTATCTGAGCCCTAAATATTTATCATGTAAATCCCTCTCTGCTGGGCGTGCCTGGATACTTGAAGGCTATCTGTATGGAAAGATTTTAAGGGGCATGGACCTACCAATGACCTCTCATCTGAGGACTGACTTAATTAAAAGATGCTGTTAACAAAATGTTGGCTAACAACTGATGATTTTTTCCCCCAGCTTTAACTCATGAAGAGTATGAAATTGAGAAGTTGTGCTCCTTGGAGATGTACTTGTACCAATGAAATTATGGATGTAAAGTAAACCTAGATACTGATCTTTATTTATAGATAGATCTCTAATTATCTATATCTGTGTCAATGTCTGTAAATCTATATCTAATTATAAATGATATGTGATCAAAGTAATTGTAATTTAATTACTGTTGGAAAGTTATAATATGGATATCTCCAGTAATGCAGACCATGGCTCATCTATGAATTAGTATATAGATCTTAATGAATTTCAGGAAGCAAATGGTAGTTGAGTTTCCTGGAGTACTATAGAGTATAAATATTGATGACAGATTTTGAACCCAGTCTTTACTTAATCTTTGTTGAGGAACTAAATGGTTGCATTTGTATTTTTGTTTATGTTAGCTTTTTTGGCTAATTGGCCATTTTGTTTTGGTAATGAACTTGCGAAACTGCTTCTCAGTACTCCCAGAGGACATTTGCCCCAATTGCTCAACATTCTACTTTCATTCCTGCTATTCATCACTTGAAGATAGAAAAAGTGTTCAGTCTTTCCCAAGAGAGTTTTTTTTCTCCAGAAGTTACAGAAGTGTCATGCACATCTTGATATTTCTTAGCTTACAACACTGTATTTCTCAAGTCCAGGATTTTCTCTGGCTGCCCTCATGACTGGAATGCTCTTCTTCCTCATCTCCACTTCCTACCTTACCTTGCTTCCTTCAGGTGTTAGCTAAAATCCTATCTTCTTCAAGAAGCCTTTCCCAGACTTCCTTATTTTTAGTATCTTCCTTCTAAGATTATCACCAATTTGTCCTGTGTACATATTTTGTGCATATTTGTTTATCTGTTCTTTCCCCAATTAAAGTGAATGTTTTCAGGTGAAGAGCAAGGACTATTTTTTGTTTCTTCATATTCCTAGTACTTAGCACAGTACCTGACATAAAGTAATCAATTAATAAATTCTAGTTGACTAACTGACATTTTGGGCATTATCTAGAAGACTTGTGAATCCAAGGGTTAAAATACTTTTGCTTTATTTAAAATTATTTTCATGATAAATTTAACCATTAAAATGAACAATCATGTGAACATATATAAAGGATTAGGCATATGCATAAAGTTCTTGTGGACAGGGACTTCTTTTTTCTTTGTCTACAAATTCCCAGTGCTCTGCACAGAACCTTGCACAAATTGAGCATTTAAATGTCTTTTGAATTAGTTTAAATAACCATACAACTCCCCAAAAATTACTCTATATTTTTGACAAAGTAGGAACAAGTCAATTAATAAACCAAAAACAAACAAAAGATATGTTTGATGGATATTTCTTTCTGAAGCCCTTTAAATTACTTTTAGTGTTACTTTAGAATATTTATATTCTATTGCCCTATGGGTCTAGTATACCTAAAAATATAATCTTCTTTGGAGGAACAAAACTTGAGGGTCTTTCTTTAATATAGTGCCTTTGGGAATGACTGTACACATGATCATCTCTCTGAAAGGCAAATACTGTACAAGAATATATACTTCCAGGCAACTCTTTTCCCAGAAAATCATTGCTATAAAGGAAATGTGAAGTGGGAGGAGAGTCTGGTTGTTCTATGAGTGGCAGAACTTGTATTCATTTTGTATGTCTTCTACCCCTCACCTTGTCTTGACTGTCAATCCTATATGGCATGTCATGGAGAATACCTGCCCTTTTAAGATCTGGAAAGAGAGAGGGGGAAAAGGAAAGAGGAGAGTGGGAGAGGGGGAGGACACAGAGAGAGAAACTGTGAGAGACTCTGTGTGTGTGTGTGTGTGAGGGAGACAGACTATGTTTGTGTGTGTGAGAGAGAAACTGTGTGGGTATGTGTGTGTGTGTGTGAGAGAGAGACAGAGACAGATACTGAGAGAGGGAGAGAAACACTGTGAGATGTGGGGAGGAGAAGAAAAGGGAAAAGACCCGAGGAGAGAGAGAATGGAAAAAAAGAAATTGTAAATGATAGTTAGCTTTCACAATTGAGGAAGTTGTAGTTCTGGGATTTTGTTCTCTGCATTGACTGATAGGCTTCATCTCTCCTTCTGGATTTTGTTTAATAACAGCCTAGACCTCAGTTTACCAAAACAAAAAGACAAATTATTTATGGAGACTATGAAGTGAAATTAATATTTCTAAAGCAAATTTTAATTCTTGGGTAAAAGGTAATTTATAAATACAAAGTCATGTTGTCTGCATAAGTTTTTAAGAAAAATGATCTTGATACTGGGAATTCCTGATTAGAAATGAGAAAATCAGCTCAGGTTAAAATGAGAACCAAGAAAAGGTTAAAGTCAACTTGAAACATTTATAAGACTACAAAATATTTTAACTTGAATCCATGATGATTTATTTCTTGCCCATTTTTCTGATTTAGTAAAGATATGGGGAAAAACAGGACTAGGGTTACCCTATGCCCTTGAATATTTAAAATTGTGTATATGTGTGTGTACACTGTATATGTCTTAAACATGTGTGTTTGTATATTTCTGAAATATCACATGAAGAATTTCAGTATGTTTCCCTGGAAAAAGTCCTCAAGATTAAACAAAGATTTATCTTCTCTGATTTATCAGTCACGTTATTGTAGCTATTTGACATAATGACTAATGATTCAGCTTGGAAGCTGGGAAGATCTGTGTTCAACAGATGTTTGCTCTGTGTCTCTGGGCAAATCCCTTAATCTTTTATTTCTCTATTCATCTCTTTCTAAGGCCATGAGCTATAGTAACATTTTCCTCTCCCAAATAAATTTCATTCCCTAAACTTTATCCCTTGTTCCTATTAATGTTTAAGAACAAACTACTAAAGCATGTATGACATAGTGAAGAGAATGAATGAGAGCCATGATATCAGGAAAATTTGAGTTCCATGGATGCCTCTGACACTAGCTATATGAGTATCCAAATCACTTATTCTGTGTACCTCACAGATCTCCCTAGGATTCATAAGCCAAGTCATTTAAAGTTTATATTTGAGTTGGCTGAATGAGTACCTTAGACTATCAAAAACGTGATTATTTCCAATTCCATGGTGCCCACTAGGGTATCTTTCAGGATGGTAGGAAATTTGTAAAATTTTAGTATTGTTAATAAAGTTCTTACTGTAGGATTTTTCTTTTAAATGAATAAACATGCATAACATAAATCTTCAAGATTTACAGAATATTTTTTCCATATCTTGTCTTATTTTACCTTCACAACAAGTTTGTCAATAGGTGCCACTATTTATTTTGCAGATGAACAAACTGTTATTGAGAAAGACCTTGGTCACATAATTAGCATATGAACTTAAACTCTTCTTTAGTTGCTTACTTAAATCAGCAAGACTCAATTTAAGTTGGTCATTTAAGAGGTTTCATATTTGAATATGAAGTTATCAATTTATTTAGAATAATCTCATCTATTACTGAATTCTTGGTTTTGAAAATTATAAATTCTCAAGAAATAAATTCCTATATAATTCATGTGAAACAGTCCAGACTCTTGAAGAGTAAAAAAAAACCAAAAAACAAACTAGACATGATCAAATCATAAGTATTTTGATAATATACAAATACAGGTTGCATAAATTCTATTTCAAAAACTATTAACAGATATAGTTGTTCATTGGATATTACAACCAAGATGTGCTTTTTTAAATTACCTATGGTGTGACTAGGAAACTTGATTTGCCATTTAGGATGGGCATTTACTCTGCCTCTCATGTAATTAGAGTATTGCTTAGGACACCATACATTAAGTGACTTTCCTAAAATACACAACTAGTATGTGGCAGAGATTGTAATTGAACCAACATATTCCTATGAATCTGGTTCTCTATGTCCTCTATCATTGCTTCCCTTAAATATGCAATTATATGCTAATAATTTTGGATCTCAGGTCTTTTGACATTTTTTTGGTTTGTTTTAGGAAATAGTCATTAAACAATCTCTCTCTGTCTCTTCAGCACATCACTTATGCTTTTTGTAATTCAACATGCCATTGTTGTCCATAAATTCTATATTCATTTTGGAACCATCTTAATTTCCTTAGGTGTGTGTGTGTGTGTATGTGTGTATACATATATATATATATATATATATATATATATATATATATATATACACACAGAGAGAGAGAGAGAGAGAAAGCCAGATTGTTAAATCCTAGATAATCTTTGTTTATAACCAAAGCAATTTATTATGGTTTTGATACCTTAGCATATATAGTTTTTAAATGTCCAAGAAATTTGATTTTATTTCACTGCTTACATCTGTGCTGAATATTACAGCTAAGCTCCAGTGTCAAATTGGCACTATCCTGGTTTCAGGTGGATTGTTTTACTAAAAAGTAATTTAGAACAAGTGCTAATTCCCTCACTCTAATGTCTTCTGCTGATCTTGTCTCTATTGTAATGCACATTCTGCACTTCTTGATAGTGCAGAACTCCCTCTGACATAAATGAAAGTTTCCACTGGAGTACTAGTGAGTAATAAGAGACAAGCTTCTATAGATGCTTGAAAAGGGGAATCCCATTCCATGGTGGATATGTTGTTCTCAGAGCACTTAGTAAAGTTGTTATTAACATTCCAAGTAAATAGAATCTTCAGATCAAATAATGGTAGCTGGAGGGATAAGGGAAATTCATAAAATTGTACATCAGACTGCAGAAGTACTTAATGTGGAATATGAGAATTATTGCTTAGACCAACCAAATAGATTCTAATAATGTTTTTCAAAATGTATTGAGGACCTTTGAATACACAAATGAATGCCATATTATCCCAAGTGAAATAGGTGTTACAGATTCTTTAGTAAGGGTGGTCTCTATCCAGTAAGGCTAGTTTTCCAAAAAACAAAAGTTTTCATGTTAATTATTGAGTACTCCAAATATTTTCCCCTAAAAGCAGTATTTTAAATGATCCCTAGTCCAACTCACAAAATAAACTTATGATATCTCTGAAGCTAAGTAACTATTTTGCCATTTTACTAATATCTTGTCACCATTCATAGCAAAAATTCTATAGAAAATGAATTTATTATCTGCAGAGTTGTATGTAAATTGTCCACTTTTTTGATAATAAGATCTGGTATTTCCTTAGGTACTATAAGAAAGGAATTCCCAACATCAACACCTTTAACTGGGCATAGTATCCCTGAAATGATAGATAATTATAAGCCAACATCTTTAAATTATGTTTCTACATTTGAATAAAAGAAGTTTGAATTGAGGATCGTTGAGAACCAAAGACCATTATGATCAAACATGAAAGAAAAGACTTTGGAGGCTATATATTCAATTATCCTTTCCTTTTTTTTGTAATTTTCATATCCAAATTTTCTCCTTTTATCTACCTGCTCCACTACTCACTGAGAAGGCACAAAATACAATACCCATTATAATTATGAAGTCATGCAAAACATTTCCATATATCATGTTGCAAAAAGAAAAGAAAGAAAAAATGAAAAAAAAATTCAATCTAAATTCAGAGTCCATCTATCCTTTTTCTAGAGGGAAATAGCTTTTTTTCATCATTAGTCCTTTGGAATTATCTCCACTGCTCATTTCTTCCTATAGTTTGATCTTAAATTAAGAGTTTTTTGGTTGAGCGTGAATATAGTTTTTTAATATTTAAAAAAATCATTCATCATTCTTGCTAATGTGATTTTTCTTTGTTAGAGGCAGTATGATACAGTTGGAAGTAGAAAGGTTAAACATTTAAAAAACTGATATTTCACAATAGAAGAAAGCTCTAGACTTGGATTAAGAAGAGACTGGGGTTTCAAATCCACTGCCAATACTACTATTTAGTTGAAACTCACTTAATATATCTATCTCAGATTTTTCAGCTATAAAATGGGAATAATACAATGTTAAGTAGTAATGGGTAGCATTTCTATAGCACTTTATGATTTGTAAAACACTTTACATGTGTTAATTCAATTTACCCTTAACATTCTGAAAGGTAGGTGCTATTTATTAGCCCTGTTTTACTGGATGAAGAAATTGAGGCACAAAGAGTGCCTTGAGTGGCTCAACCAGAGTCACACAAATAATAAGTGTCTGGGGCAGAATTCAAACTCAGGTCTCCAAATCCTGCACACTATATCAACTGTATCACCTGCCTGCCTTCCAGGATTATTGTGAGAATCATGTAAAATTCTCTGGAAACCTTAAAAATTAGATAGATGTAATTGATATTATTGTGTTGTCCAATTTTACAAATTGGAGGAGTAGCTCCAATTCAAAGAGGTATTTCTATAAGAAGCACAGGTATTTCAAAAGCTGGTTATATTAACAACTACCAACTAACTCTCCCTCCCTCCTTCCTCCCCCTTTCTCTTTTTCTTTCTAAATGATCTTTGTTTATTTTTGTAGACAAAACAATTTACTGTGATTTTGACACCTTAGCATATATAGTTCTTAAATGTCCAAAAAATTTGATTTTATTTCACTGCTTGTTATCTGTGCTGAATATCCATGTCAAATTGGCACTATACTCTTTCTCTCTCTTTATATATACATATATGTATATAGATAAACACACATATATAAATATGTATATATATACATATCTCTATATATGAAGAGAGACTTAAGAATTTTGTCATCAATTGTGAGACACAGGAGACATTAGTATAATACTGCCCAGCATAGTGTGCTCACATCAAAGAAGATACTGCACTTTTTGGGCAAAGAAGAATTGCAGTAGCTCAAAAGAAATGCGAAATGTGCAGATTTATAGATATTTCCACTTCAAATGTTTATATAGACTGCTTGTGCCCAGTCTGTGGTAGATAGTCTTCTAAGGTTATACTAGTCTAATCAGACATAGTTAGACAATAGTGTAACTTAATGTCATAGCCAACCAACCATTAGGATAAAAGTACACAGTGTGGGACAGCAACATGGCACAGTGGATAAAGCACAGGCCCTGAAGTCAGGAGGGCCTGAATTCAATTCTGCCCTCAGACACTCAATACTTATTAGCTGTATGACCTTGAGCAAATCATTTAACCCTAATCACTTCACCACAATAAATAAATTAATAAAAGTATACAGTGCTTTGCAAGCTTGGATGGGCTATATAAATGGCTTGGTATTCTTTTTTTTTCTTTTGTATTCAGTCATGTCTGACTCTTCATTGCCTTATAGACTAATTATCTTTGGAGTTTTCTTGGCAAAGATGCTGGAATATTTGCTATTTCCTGCTCCACTTTTGTCCAGGCAAGGAATGAGTTATTTGCCAAGGACTACACAGCTAGTAAGTATCTGAGATCACATTTGAATTCCATTTTTTTCTTACTCTAGACATAGTGCTCTATCCATTGGGCCACTTATCTGCCCCATAGAAATGCTAGCTTTTGATATTAACAATGCTCTTCTGTTTGCAATGAAGATTTTTAAAGATAGTCTTGACTCCCTGTTCACTTGGAAGCACTGACGTGGAATTAGAAATGAGGACCTTATGATTATCTCTGTCCTGCTCCTTAAAACTTGTATTATCTGAAGAAAAAAATGCTTGATTTTTGTGGGCCTCAGTTTCATTTATTAGGAAAGGAAATTGGTAAAGTTGATGATTTGTAAATATCATTATCATCTTTCTTATTTTCCAACTTAAGCAGTATGACAAACAGACTTTATAATCTACCTCCAAGGATGCAAATTATACACACACACACACACACACACACACACACACACACACACACAAAATCCTACCTTTTGATGATTTCTATCTCCAGAGACCCTTGAACAATCAAGTTGATAATATATACAAGCTTTAAATACACAAATGGTTGAGAACAGTAATAAATATCTCTATTCACAAATTCACATTTGCTGTTTATTCCAAAGTATTCAAAAGTGGGACAGCGAAGTATGGATTCTGATCTATCTTCTCTATGGAATGCCATTCAAAGTGGCAAAAATAGAAATATCTTCAGTGATTATTTGCAGGCCTGAAGCTGACATTTACATTATGGCATAGAATTTTTCACGAGTTCCTGCTTTTTACTGCTGTCCCTCTGCTAACTTGAAAGAGGGCATCCTCCATGCAGATAAGTATCCACAGTAGTTCTGCTGAATCTTAAGACTTTACCTAACTAAAGCTGTTAAATCATGTTATTGATCCTTCACTTCCATGTTTTCCCATTATATCCTCACTACTCATACACATTACCTTTGCTTTTGGACAAATAGTATGTATGTATAGTCACCAGCAGTATATGAGATGTTATATTTCCTAAACCTCATAATATGCATCCTAATTAGTCCTAAATAGCAGTAATTCATCTAAACTTTTCAAAAAGAACACTTTGAGCCATGTCACATTCATGGAATCACAAAGGGTATTATGAGGGAGGCGGTCCCCTTACATTTACTTAGACAACTGATGACAAATGAAAGGTCACTTTCTGATTTAAGAGGTCATTTCCCTTTCTTGTTTGGAGTACTACCATCCGCCCATTGCCCCTCCCCTAATAGTGATCTGAATAGTCTTTGTGAATGGACCAGCAGGCTTTCTGTGGAGGGTTTCAAGTTACTTTTGGTGTAGCACTTGAAAAGAGCAGGTGCAGGTCAGAAGTGAATGAGATCCCAAGGGAGCTCGGCTGGGAGACCTTTGGATATAAGATGCAAGCTAATCTGGGAGGGGTTCCAGATAAGGGGAAGAAAAGAACACTTTAAGAACAAAATCACCTATTTGATTGAGAATCACCTATTTGAGTGAGAAAGAGGGAAGATGAGTAGGGACATCAGCAGAACTATGAAACATTCTCAGTTTATTTCAATCATCATCAACTTTCAGTGAAATTGAAAGATGGGATAAAGGTAAAATAGGAGATAGGATGAAGATCCTCTTTGAAAATTATTTTCTTACACTAAAGTATAATCTAGTATTTATTAAACATGGTTCTAGTATTAGGAAAATACATGACTGCAAAATGTGGATCAGTCTAATTTCCATCTTGGTCCTTTTTTCTTTGAAATTCACACAATTTCTAAATGTTTTTAATTAAGCTTATTTGATTTTTGTCCTACAAAATAATTAAAATTGCTTTATATAGTGTGTGCCCAAACAACTTTTAAGTTTTAAGACTTTTAAATCTCAACACATTTTCATGCCCAAAAAAAGGGCATCTGGAATCTCTTAGGAAATTCCTTCTTCAATAGCACTTTATGCTGGATAATTTCTTTTACATAAACACCTTTCCTGAAAATATATCTGAATGTTTTTATGTCTTGGTTAATAATGATAAGAGGATCTTTTGGCAATCTTATCTCAACTTTGTATCACTCATATAATCTTCTATGTTCTCATATGTATGAGCAACACCATTTTGGAGGAGAGTAAATAAGGTTTAATTTTGTTCCAAGAGTTCAGCCAAATGACTTTTTTTAAAAATCATGGAACTATAAATATAACTAAGCATTATATTTTCTGTATTTTATTCTTAATATCATTTCCCCCCTTCCCTTTTTGCCAGGCTGTCACAATTATTAAGCAATCTGAAAGTGGATGCACACACAGGCTAAATATCATTTTGTACTTTTATCTGTTTCATTGTTAATTCTTTACTCCAAGGCCAATTTTTTGTTGACCAAGTTTAACTAGATTGACCCTTCAATTGTGGGCACCATATTTTGTAGCCTTTCTAGGTTGCTTTAACCTTCTAGGATTTGTGGTCCTCTGGAATAGCTTTGAAGAACCCAAGGAGTCATCTCTGTTATGATGAGAGCTAATTCTGGAGCTAAGAAAATTTAGATTCAGGAGTAGGATCTTAGAAAAATGGATTTAGAATTGGAAAGGAACTTGGTGAATATCTATACTAACCAGCTGTTTTTTTAAATAAGTTACTGAAGCTCAGAAAGACTGAGTTGCCAGGGGTCATATATGTAGTTCATGTCAGAATCAGAATTTGATATATCCCATACTCTTTACAAAGATGCTACCCTGGTTCAAGAAAAGGTAAGGACCTTCAATATAATATGGAGTTTAGGTAGAACAGTTTGTGGTAGTTCTTACATGATTGTCCTTGAAATTTGATTGCTTTTTGAAACTGCTAGAATAGTTCTTCTTTGTAGGCTGTAAGGTCAATGTCATGCTGTCATTTCAAAAGTGAATTATATGTCTCTGGGAGGGCTGGGCAGGGAAAAATAAAGGAAGAAAGTGAAGAGAAGATGGGAGTACCCAGAAACAAACTCAAAATATACAACTCTAGCTTATCAAGGGAAAATGCAGAAAACGGCATTTAGGTTTAAAATATCAATTGTACAAGTAGGAGCTAGGAAATATGTAGCTTAAAAATAGTTCATTGAAAACATCTGGGGGGCTCAATTTATTATAAGTAGAAAAGGACACAGTAAGGTTGATGTAGATATTATTTAAAAGTAATGCAGTCTTAGATAACATTAAAAATATAATATCTCTTTTACATAAATGTAATTAGATGTGTTAAATGCCTGCTAAATAGAAGGTCATGCTAGGTACAGGAAGAGGTATGCATTTTTGATCAGTTTTTATAGTATTAGAAAGTGATACATACATAGATAATTATAATATCAATCAGCCAAGAAATATTTATTAAGTTCCTAGTCTGTACCAGATACTATTCAAGTACATGAGTGTATAACTGCTCTTAGTGAGAAAGCTATTCTTGATTGTGAGTAGTTAGAGTTCTTGAAGGAGGTATTTTTGGCTTTGGACTTTAATTGATGGGTAGGCATTCAACAGAGAGAGAAGTGGGGTGGGGAAAAGCATTCTAATAAGAGAGAAAACAAGCAAAAACAAGGAGGTATGAAAGCACCAGATGTTGGAAGGAGAGTTAACATGAGAATAGTTTAAGTTTGGACAAGTGAGGTAATATAGAAAAAGGAAGTATTATAAGTATGTTTTACTCTGTACCAGTCAGATCACATATGGCATGTTGAATTCACTTTGGAGCATGTGATTTTCAAAAGGGACATTGATAAATTGAGGTATATCCAGAGAAGTCATGTCAGTCTCAAATATAAATGAATTTCTGTGAGCCTCCAATTGATTAGAAAATCACAAATTAAAATGATCTGTATTATATGATTATTTTGTTAAACATTTCATGTTTACATTTTAATTTAGCTCTGGGGAGTTTGACAGTTCTGATACAGAGGTTTAGGTAGAGTTAGGAGAATACCAAAGCCATGTTATGTGAGGAATGATTAAAAGAATGAAGCCTGTCTTAAAGAAAATAAAAGCTTACTTTATAAAAATAGAGATTAGGCTTTATAATACAAGTAGGAAAAATGGGGACAAATGGACAGAAACTTAAGATAGAATCCATTATAAGAGCTCCATAGAAGGAAGACTTACTTGGATAACAGAAGTGTTCAGAAAAAAAATTTTGAGAAAGGGATGTCATTGATGAGATTTTCAAGCAATCTCGATGGCCACCTATCAGGAATCTTATAGCAGGGACTATGCCACTGTTTAGATTATTAGACTCAATGACCTCTAAGATGAATTCTAGCTCTAAGATTTTGTAATTTTATCAGATCAACAGCTTTGTATGGAGCTTTTGTATGGCCCACAGTCATCCTGAGGGCCAGGGCATATTGCCTGATGCTATTAGAGTTGGAAGACTGGTTCAATCTTGCAACTAAAGGATTTCTGGAGTTAATCCTTAGGGGATTTCTCTGCCAGCCTCCCAGAAAATCTCCCCTAAATTGCTGCAAGCCATTCATTCTGCCTGGGGAAAATGGAGGCTGAGACAATGACAAACAGCACCTGCATTTGAATTGGGCTGAACTCAAAAGGATTGCCCTGGTCACATTGATCAAATATAGCACGCCTGATTTAAAGAGAAAAGAAAATCTAATACTTCTTAAAGCAACTCTGAAACTTTAATCAATAACCCGAATGTAAGATCTTGGCAAGAGGATAGGTGTGGGTTTTTCAAGCTGGCTCTGTGACCCCAATAAGGGCAATCAATTTTTATTAGGAGTGGAAACTAGCACGCACTCTTTACATGTGATATTCAATGTGAATATCATTGAGAAAATTTGAATAATGGATTAACTGGTGGAAATCGAGTCATTTTGTGTCTTGAACACTTGGCATAAGATGTTTTAATCAATAGAATTTACAGACACCTCTGTATTAGAAAACATGTTTGAAGTAGGCAAACAACTTGTACTCTATGGTGTCATGTGTATATAATTATCTCCGCATGCCTGAGGGTGGTAAAAAAAATCTTTAAGTGGCAGAGAATTCATAATCATCTTCAATGGCTCAGCATTTTATTCTAGACCAATGCTGATTTCTGGGGCTATTTTTCTCTAATGCCTGAGAAGTTTCCTTAAAAATATAAATATCTGATGGTTAGCATGCTTATTTTCATGTTTACAGTAAGGTGAAATGCTGCTGAAAAGCAAATATTTTACTTGTCAATATGCAAGGAAGTTGGCATCAAGGTATGATTTCTAGATTTTGCTCGAAAAGAGTATGTGTATAAAGAAGAGTTTAATACTCTGTTAAACCATTATACCAAGTTAGATGCTAAAATGTTTATCCTAAAAAGAAAGATAGCATAGTACTGTTCTTTCCAAATGAGGAGTGTGGTGCATTACCCACCTCAGTGAATTAATAAGACACCCGCTGTTTCAGCATACCTATTATTGATTCACAAAGAAAGAAATTACTTTGTTGGTGGGCAAAGGTTATTCCTTATCTCTTCCTGTTTCTCTTTGAAGAGAATGTTAGGCTTCTGTTATAGGTTGTTAGAGATGTTGAGTCTATGGACATATCTCCAAAAACTGTGTACTGTCAATTCCTGGTTTTCAGCTGTTTTATTATTGTGATAATAAAAAAAGTGGAATCTAAGACTTGGAAATATATATATATATATATATATATATATATATATATATATATATATATATGAATATATACTTCTAATTTATATAATGTGAATGATAAGTATTTATCAAACTGTTTGATGGCTGTCAACTTTTATACTCACAAATGAGAAAAAGGTAGTTTCAAATTTTCTTTTTTTTTATAATGTGAGAACATATTTATTTCACTCAGAGTATTTAATAGTTTGGGGAATCTAAATGTATCCCAAAAGTTCAGCTCAAGAATTACCTTCAACATGAGTCTCTTCCTTACTTTCCCAGCTACTTGTGTCTTCCTCTCCTGAATTGTCGTGCTTATTTAGATAGGTGTTTTATTTGACTATGTGTGTATATGTATGTATTTATTTATATCTATATCTATCTATCTATCTATCTATCTATCTATCTATCTAATTTTTTCCCTACTAATGGATTATAAGGTCCTTCAAGATAAGGACTTCATTTTTGTTAGGTGTATCCCCAAGATATAACATATTTCTAGTATAGTAGTCATATAATGATAAAAGTCATCTTATTATTATTATTATCATTTATATAATACATCTTATATGCCAGGCACTGTGCTAAGCTCTTTCTTCCCCTCAATTTTATTGAGAGATAAAGTATTTTCTTTTTCCAATTACATGTAAAGATAGTTTTCAACATTCATTTTTGTAAGATTTTGAGTACCAATTTTATTCTTATTCCTTCTCTTAATTTTCCTCTTCTCAACATGCTAAGCTCTTTATAGACATTATGCCATTTGAATTATTACAACAATCCTGGGAGTCAGATGATATTATTATCCCCATTCCACAGGTAAGAATACAGAGGCAAATAGAAGTTAAAATATTTGACCACGATCACATAACCATTAAGTGTCTGAGACTGGATTTGAACTTAAGTCTTCTTGACCAGTCTAGGTACTCTATTGACTTTACCACCAATGCTGTCAGATTTTTTTAAAAATGTATTTATAAATTTTGACTGATTATTTTTCTCTCATTCTTCTTTTTCTTTGACAATTTTTTTTCCTAAAAGGGAGGACTCTTAGTGAGTATGAGAAGAATGGATATAGGAGAAAGTTAGGGAATGTAAAAAAAAAAAAGAAAAAAAATGTCAATAAAAATAAATTAAAATAAACAAGACAAAAATACTTGATCAATAGTCCCAGCTAATGACTGTAAATATCACTGCATGATAATGGTTTCTGGAAGACAGAAGCAGTGTCTCAGTGGAAAAGAACAGTGAATTTGTCATTAAAAAATAGAGATTCCCATACTAACTCTGCTCACTTTTGAGTCACTATCTCTGAAGGTTTCAGGTTCTTCATAAATAAAACAAAGGGGATTGGAGTAGAGGAGATGTGAAATAAATCCCTTCCCTCACTAAATCTGGAACCTGTTTTCTTAGCTTTCTTTTATATACAATTCTGTGGGTTCCTAGACATAAAATGATTTTTATATCATAGTTATGTTAACCTGGCATTGCTTTCTGATGCATTTTCAGACATTTGCCACTCTTGTGGAGTCAATAGCATAGTTTAGATCAGTGACTTAGAAACTGGTACTCATCTCAATATCCCCATTGGTATTTTCAATGATCTTTCAGGCAATTAAGGGAGTTGCACTATGCAATCAATTAGTTTTGAATGCATACTCCATGAAAGTCACTCTCTATGCACTGTGAGAAATACACAGAAGTATGAGAAATATCTCCTTCCTACAGAGAGCCAATAATTAAATTTGGGAAAATAGACATATGCATTTTATGTTAGAAAAAAATCAACAAAAACTAACATATTACAAAGTAATACCTGAGTAAATTGGCCAAATATGTTTTCAGATTTTGAGGATTACAGTCTATGGGTTGAAGTAATCTAAAGGTTTCCTAGTGGAAGAGGGACTTAGCTAAATCATACACTTCAACTTCGCATTAGAAAAGGTTGGGGAAGTTATTCTGGGCATCCACATAATCTGGAGAACTGCATTATTGACCCTGTAGAAACCAAGAATAGCTGCTGAAAATGTAATGATCGAGTACCTGAAAATGTTTATAGGATCTCTACCTGTTTAATCATTTGAAGGAATTCTTGCTCCCAAAGATGTCTTTATATCAGATCTTTGTTTCAGAGGATCCCACAAAGTGTCCTTTAGTTCTATAGAGATTCCTTATTGAAAAATTTCAATGTGGGCTACAGCACCTAGGCAGAGTGGATTCCAGGTTAGTCCTAAGTAGTACCCTAAAAGGAGAGGAGTCAAAAAGTGAGAGACCATAAGATAATTCTGTGTATAGGAATTGTTTACATCTTAAATTTGCTGCTTCACATTCGTTTAGCTGTGCCAATTGACACAAAATTTTAAATGTAATTTTACTTTGAAATAAAAATATCCATCCTATTTGTTTCCTTTGCCTTATGAAATTAAAAAAGCATTGTCAATTGACACAATTTGGCCTTTTGAGTTATTAAATAATAGTGTTTTGCCAATCATTTGTTAAACACTCACTGTATGCAAGACAGTGCGAGAAAATTGAGATCCAAAGACAAAAGTTTTCATCTTCAGCACGTTTACGTATTAATGATCATGCCAACATAATTAACTAACTAAAAATATAGGCAGAGTAATTTCTAGAGGAAGAGAGTGCTAATAATTGGGGAAATAAAGAAAGGATTCATGGAGAAGGTGATAGCAGAACTGGGCTTTGAAGAAAGTTAGAGATTTGGTAAAGCAGAGTTGAGGAGGAATTTTATGTAATTTCAATGATCCTCATATCCCATTAGGATATGTGTTAAATAATAAAAATTTCAAAGTGTTAAAAATAAAAAAAAATGTCAATGACAGGAGATCTATAGGAAGAATTCAAACCTTTAGGAGGGGGTAGGGGTCATCTGAGAATTTATGGAAAGACTTGGGCAAGATACACTAAGTATCAAAGTACCTTCATTCCTGCTTTCAGAACTTTTGTTAGCAGAGAAATTCAAGACAGTGAATAATAGAAGTCATAATATCAGTCATCACATATTAAACATATATAAGAGAACAAGTTAAAAAGGGAGAAAAGGAACATATTATGCCCCATTCATCGTGTAATTTCTCTGTTTTGTGTAACAGTAAGAGAAAAATTAGTAGGCAATTTTCAGGGTTCTTGTACTCACTTTAATGATGTCTATATAGACTGATTTAATCAGCAAACTATGCAGCTGCAATAATTGTGAATCATATCCTTGTGATACAAACAAGTGTTTCAAAGCAAATTTTCTGGGAAGATACTAGTTATGCTAGAATCTCTTTTTTTACTCAGATATATGATCTTTTAAGCAACTGTCTCATAAAAGTTTCTGCTATACTGACCTTTAATCAAAATGTTGCTACATGCTAAATTCTCATCTTGTTCATCTGCACCATATCCTATAGCATTTATTTACTCATTTAGTGTCATTCATTCATTTAATCTTCTGGTACTGACTCCAGCCACCAATAACCGTTTTTACAAAGATGAATGCAGCAGTGACAAAAAAAAAAAAAAAAAAAAAAAAAAAAAAAAAAAAAAAAAAAAAAA
>JAJPUD010000411.1:617070-638177 GCA_023553655.1 Myrmecobius fasciatus
TATATATATATATATATATATAGCCTTTCTCAGGAATTAGACATATCAAAGTGAGTTAGATGAGGTTGCTCAGATTTTATTTAAAACTATACTAAGAACTTCTATCTAACCTAACTCCCTCTTCTGCTCAACTCACTTCCACATGTATACACATACTCTGCAATCCAGTGACACTATTTACCAACTCCAAGCATTTTTAGTGGCTGCCTCTCATTCCTGGAATGTTCCCCCTTCTCACTTCTTCCTGGCTTCTTGAGATTCCCTCAGGTCTCATCCAAAACCTATCTTTTGCAATCCCCCATAATTATTCTGCATTCTTTTTGTTGATTATTTCAAATTTATTCTCTATGTAGCTTGCTTCTGTGTAATAGTTTGCATATTTTCTTTTCCATTAGACTATAACCTCCTTGAGAAAAAGGATTGCCTTTTGCCTTTCTTTGTATCCTTATCACTTAGCACAGTGACTTACACGTAAAATACTTATTTACAGCTAATACTATTTCAGTTCATTTTTTAAACCTAAATGAAGTTATATGTGTCCCTATTTAAATTTCACCTTGTTATGTTCAAACCATTGTTCCAGAGCTAGCTTGTTTCCTGGAAATCTTTATATCATATCCCTTTTCTGTGTACTAGTATCTATCACTCCCCTCCGTTACCAACAAGGTGACCATGATCAGTTCTTTCCAGGTCTTTTTTTTTCTCCTTCAGTAGTAAGTTTCTTCATATTGCTTAGAACCAGTTTAAGAATAGCAATTCCTCTTGTTATTTTGAAAGATAAAATCATCAGTATCATTAAAAAAGTATCAGCTACTCTTTTTATTTATTTATTTATTTTTTTTAATAAAGCTTTTTATTTGCAAAACATATGAGTGACCTTTCAACATTGACCTTTGCAAAAAAACTTTTTTTTTCCCAAGCTTTTCCTTTCCCTCCCCCCGACCCCCACCCCTAGATGACAGGTAATCTAATACATGCTAAATAGGATAAATTATATGAAAAATACAATACATGTATACATATCTATAGAGTTATCTTACTGCACAAGAAACATCAGATCTAGAAAGAGAAGAAGAAAAAAAAAACAACCTAAGAAGGAAAACAGAATGCATGGAAATATTCACAGAAAGCGTTAAAATGCTGTGTTGTGGTTCACTCTCAGTTCCCACAGGCCTCTCTCTGGATGTATATGACTATCTTCATCGCAGCACAACTGGTTTGAATCACATCATTGTTGAAGAGAACCATATCCATCAAAATTGATCATCGTATAGTCTTGTTGCTGTGTATAATGTTCTCTTGGTTCTGCTGATTTCACTCAGCATCAGTTCATGCAAGTCTCTCCAATCCTCTCTGAAATCCTCCTGTTGGTCATTTCTTACAGAACAATAATACTCCATAACATTCATATACCATAATTTATTCAGCCATTCTCCAATTGATGGGCATCTTTTCAATTTCCAGTTTCTTGCCACTACAAAAAGGGCTGCCACAAACATTTTTGCACATGTGGGTCCCTTTCCCTCCTTAAAAATCTCTTTGGGATATAGGCCCAGTAAAAACACTGCTGGGTCAAAGGGTATGCACTGTTTGATAACTCCTGGTACTCTTTCCACAGGGGCACCTATTTGCCCCATTGCTCTTGTAAATATAGTCAAATAACAGTATTCCTTCTCTAATTTCCAGTGATCACAATTTGGTCCTAAGTTGTTATCATAAACTCCCTTTTTATATATACTTTTCCAGTTCCATAGATGATCTATATGACTCTACTTTGCCAATGCAACATTATATTATTTTCTCAGTTCAATGCCATGTACATGTTGTCAGTCTTTACTATTGTGCAGTAAGGTGATATTTGCTTGTTTTAAAACTATTTCTGTAGGTTTTTGAATCTTTGATCTTGTACTCAGAGATTTTCAATCCTCTTCCTTCATTTTAATGAGAAATTGTTCATCTCAGTAAAGCTACTTTAGGATGATGGATGCTCTATTTTATAAAAATAGTATTTGGATTTTTTTAAAGGGTGCTTCCAATTGTGCTAAGATGCATTTTAAAGTTTTAAAGGTATCTGATCAGATCAGTCTTGTGTAGATGCCAATTCCTTTAAAAGGGTTCTTCCCATTGAACTATGATTTCAGTATGCCTGTAAATTTCTTAAGATTTTCAGACATAACTTTTGCTTTGATAGATTTATGCTAGATTTTTCTCACCTGAAAAAGATCAAAGTATTTGTGTGTTTTACCTTTATGAAAACTAAATATTTTATAATACTTAGGGGATGAAAGAACACTTTTAAGTGTCATCTACAGATATCAAATGATTAATATAATGATATCATTATCACCATTATTATTATTCATACCCTATTTGATTCTGTTTTATAAAGTACAAATAGACATTTAGAATTCATTAATGTGCTAATATTCATGACCAGATGAACAATTAGATCTCCTTTCAGCTCTATGATCTGTGACATAAATAATGATCCTATGAAAATTTGAGACCATGCAAGATTATATCCTTTACCAGGATTCCTCAACTTTCACTAACTCTTAGATCTTTTATCTATTTTAAGTCATATATTAGACAAAGATGAGGTAACAGAGTCTCTGGTATGAATGACATTGAACTATTAACATTCATGCTTAGTTGGTTTTCTATTTGTTAGTCCTTTTTCAGTGTACAAATGAAAGGAATTTGAAGGTTGGAGTCTGTCAAGATAAAGGCACACTATCTTCAGCCTTTCGGACCTGTTCTAACAGGCACATAAGAATCTATAAGTTAGAGCTAAAAAATTGTTGGAATGTACTAAATTCTAAGGAATTTTAACACAAAATAATTGAATCACAAAATCCTATATATTACTAAAGGAATTTATTTGTTCTTCATCCACTTGCTATTGATATAAACCCAAACAATATTAAAATTACCAAATTTTTGTGCAAGAGTTGTGTTTGTAAAAAATAATAAAGTTGATCAGTAATATCCTATTCTTAAATTGAAGTTAACATAAGCCAAAGTTTGTAAAGGGGAATTTTATGAGTGTAAAATGACCATATAACAAAGAAAGTAGCAAGCATGTCTGCTTTACTATTCTGAGAGTATAGAATTTATAGTTGCTTTGGACAAAAATATTACTAATTTTCTATTTTAATATGATGAACACTATTGAAACATAGTTAACCCTGCCTTATGTTTCATGAATTTTAATTCAATTTTTCTAGAAAAGGAACAGAATATTTGCAGGGCTATTTTTTTCTGTTCGTTGTTTTCAAAAGAGAAAATCTATTAACTTATTTTTTGATTAAGTAACATGATTTGGTGTATTCACCTTTTATTTCATCTGAGTTTCTTTCCCTATGACATTTCAAGTCACTCTCTTCCCATATTTCTCTGAATCCTTTAGTTTCTTTTCCTTAGCAATTTATTCTTATTTCTTTCCCCTTCTTTATTCTATATAAGGTATTTGTGTGAAAATAAAGAAAGCCACAATAGAAGAATGAGTTGGTTAATCAAAGAATGATAATTTCCCTGGAGCTTTCCTGTTCTGGGATTAGCCATACTATCACTAGTGAAGAAGTTAGTTTGTGATGCTATATAAAAATCTTTCTTCCATTTGCTCATTCATCTACTCTCGTAGACCTATGATAGTGGACTAATATAAGGAACAAAATGGTCTCTAATAGCAATCCAGACTGCATAACTCTTTTACAATTACTGCTGCTCTTTTTTAAGAGGAATGTTTTCTGAAAACATGTAACACTCTTGATCTAACCAAAAAGTGATTTCTAAGAATAGCC
Source organism: Myrmecobius fasciatus (assembly GCA_023553655.1). Lineage (NCBI taxonomy): Eukaryota > Metazoa > Chordata > Mammalia > Dasyuromorphia > Myrmecobiidae > Myrmecobius > Myrmecobius fasciatus. The sequence continues at coordinate 620,874 of JAJPUD010000411.1, forward strand.
AGGAGAAACAGAGAAGAGTAGTACTGGTTGGCAAGTAAGAAATTACATTGTAATCCTGTCTTGAGCATATTAAATATTTTTCTTCATCAAATTAAAAGAACATTATTAACATTTTAAAGTTCAATTTTATTATCAATTCAAGGGAGATAATATATTGTCCCCTTTATTGACTCTTATATAAAGACTGTAGCAACAAGACAGTTACATACACATGACAAAAGATATAGGATGATTTGCTATTGTAGATGGTAAGGTGGGAAAATATTAATATAGTAGAAATAGTGCTGGATTTGGACTCAGTTTCAATCCTCCTTCTAACACTATTAGGCTAATATTAGACAAATTGTTTAATTTTTTAAATTAAAGACAAAATTAGAACTTAGTTCCTAATTTGCAAACATATTTTATTCTTTTTCTATTTATTTGCTTTTCTGAATGTTCATGAAAATAATTTTTGATTATCCCTAGAGTACTAGTTCCTCAGTATGTGTGTTAGGAGCAGAAAACATTTTCCATTAGATCATTGTCCAAGATGTCAATTCAGAGGAAAATGTACTTATCATAAGACTCAAACAAAGGTAGTCATTGACCACTGCAGAGATATTCTTCTTCAAGGTGTTAAATTATACATCAGCTTCCTTACATTTTATACTTCACTATATACTCTTACATTCACTCTTCATTATGACATAAGCAAGGATAGAAAAAGGCTAATTGTAATTACCAGTGCTAGAAAATCCCTAGCGTTTACTTATATAACATCAGACTTACTGTTTGTAGGCAGCAGTGGCCATTTGCAGGCATGACCATTCCTGGACCAGATTGGAGCCCATGGTGTTTTCTGAGTTGAAGAACTACAATTGACACATATGGAGGCACTGAGATTCAATTTTAGTGAATTTCTGGAAATTCAACTTGGTATGCTTACAAGCTAAAATAGACCTTTTGAGGTGACATCCGATATCCCTTCCAGATCAGAATTTCTGATCCTAGTGGGGCAACAGGTAGGTTACAGTACATATAGTATATCACATGGAGAATCAATTAAAGCAAATGTTGGAGATACTGACTCTGGAGAAGAAAACAGCAGACTTAATGAAGAGGGATGATGTGATAACTGTGTTCAGATATCTTAAATACTGCCAGTGGAAGGAAGTTCATTTGATCCTTATTGTTCCAGAAGAAAGAACTAAAATGGGTGGATGGAAATGATAGGTTGACAGAACTTGGCTTCAAGTGATCACTTCTCTAATGCTTATAGTTGTCCATCAGTGGAACTATCAGGAAGCAGTATAACATAACTGAAACAGCCTTAGACTTGTAATCAGAAAAATCCTGACCTCATCACACAAAACTGCCTCTAAGTTTGGGCAAGTCATATGACCTCTTTGAGACTGATCTCTCTGAAGCTCATTTTTCTCATCTCAAAAAAGGGGAAGGGGCTAATTATAAAATGGAATGGAAAAGTATTTTATTAAGTACTTATTATATGCCAAGCACTATACTAAGTGCTAAACTGGACCATCTCCAGTTGTCTTGATTTATATTTTGCCATTGAACCCAGATAATTCTGGAGGAGAAAGTTAGGCTATTGACTTTACATAGTCCTCTCTCACCTGAATCCAATACATTTCCATGTCATGGCATCACCTTCCTGATGTCATGGTCATCTTCAAGAATGAAATACAAACAAGTGCCAGGCATATAAGTATAAAGTCAAAACAATTCCTATTTTCAAAGAAATTATATTGTAATTGGAGAAGACAGCATATCAAGAGGCATTCATGATTCCATTCAGTTTATGGAAAATGGAAAAGCCAATAGTACTTCGGTTCTCAGAAACAAAGTGATAACATTGATGAGCAAGCATAAGTCAGATGATGCTCAATAAAAAGGACAGCAGGTCCCAATTTTAGAATGCAGAGTGGATCCAGATAATATCCAGAATAGGTGAGGATTTGAAATAGGTATCTAGACTTTTGGTGGGCCAGTTTGGACAGTGAGGGTTGAGCAGAGAAGGGAAAGCTCCTTGGTTCCTCCTAGTAGAAAGCAGTATTGATCCATTTTTTTTTTCACCCATTAAAAAGAGAATCTGATTTGAAAGAGGAGGATTCCTGGTGATAATGGTAGCAGTAATTGCTCTCCCTGGGGCTGTCCTTTGGCAGGCTAGGGACTAGGAGGTTTGGTGTATACTGTCAACAGGAGGCCTATCTTTTGTCACAAAATGTCATATGTTACAACAAATGACGAAAGAGATTTCAAAGCACTTTTAAAACTAGAAGAAATAATATCAACATACTAATACTAGGTTAATATTTCTTACTAGTAGTATCATTCCCAGGGAAAACTAGGTTGTGTAGTGAATTGAATGTGGCCTTGAAGTCAAAAACCTCATTTCTGTGAGTTCAAATCTGGTCTGATATGTGTGTGTGATTCTGGGCAAGTTATTTAATCCTGTCTGCCTTAGTTTCACATATGTAAAATGGACAAGAAGGAAATGGCAAACCACTCCAATATCTTTGCCAAGAAAACCCCAAATGGGGTCACAAAGAGTTGAACATGACTGAAATAACAGAACAAGAATAATAACAAGAAATTTTACCATCAAATAGAAAACTTATGTATGTTAAATAAAAGATTTAACCGGATCACTTTCTAGGAGAATTTAAATTCTATTTCTATGATTCTAATAGTGAAGTTTACCCCTTTTATGCATTAAATTTTCTGCATGTAAAGACTCAATAAGAGAGATAATATCATTAAGACTTATTTTTCATCTATTGTGAAGGAGACTAATTTTTTAAATGTAATTAAATTTAAAATTAAAGAATTTAAAAAAGTTTGTCTTTTGTTCGTTGTAAGGAAAAAATATCTTTGGTGAAAGAGATGAGAAAAATTAAAAGGAGAGCAGGTGCCTACTGGAAGACTCAGAATCATAGAGTAGAAGTGCAACTGACTTTAAGAGATTTTCTAGCCCAGAGGTTCTTAATCTGTGGTCCATGAATTTATTTTTGAAATACTTGATTACCACATTTCAATATAAGTGGTTTCCTTTGTAATTCTTTCTATTTTATTCTATAATTAAAAATTATTCTAGGAAGGGATTCATAGGCTTAATCAGATTGTCAAAGGCATCTATGACACAAAAAGTTTAAATCTAGTTTCATGTAGTCAAAGCTTCTCATTTTAAAGATGAGAAACTGGGATTCAGAAAGTGAAAGTGATGTATTTAAGGTCCTAGCTAATATGTGGCAAAACTGTGACACACACCCAACTATTCTGATTCTAACTTCATCATTTAAAATTATTTCAGGAATTCTGAAAAAAGATGATGAGTTACACATAGCAGTTACTATTCCTGTTACAGAATATGGACAGTTGCATTAAAAGACTCTTACTCTGTTCTACCTGACACAGGTAGCATGGATTCATTTAGCTTGAATGTCCTCGAGTCCTCCAGTTTCCTGAATAAGGAAATCAATCTGTGCTTACTTTGCAAAGTAAGAAAGATGTGAGAAAGAATAAAGAATCTGCCAGAGCTGTGGGAGGTTGCTGAGTCATCTCTCAGTAACAGATTTAACTCAATCATCTTTAAGCTTTCAAGTCACAGTGAGTGGCTCATTTAAAAACAAACTCATTTAAATTCTTATTGAGATATGCTCTAAATGGGTCACCAAGAATAGTGAAAAAAATGACTAATAATGGGAGGGGGTATGAAAGTCTTTTTTTAATTCATTCAGAACAATGATGATTGTTTTACCCACTATTTCATGATTCTTTCATATTGCTTTTTTCCAATTTTTGAACATTTTTATTGAAAGTTTTGAGTAGCAAATTCTATCCATTCTTTCCTGTCTCCTCCTCCCCTCCCTGAAATGGTAAGCAATCAGGTATGCATTATACATGTGCAGTTATGTAAAGTATTTTCATAGTTGTCATTTTGTATAAGAAAACTTGAATTAAAAAAATGAAAGAAAAGAAAGTGAAAAATAGCATTCAATTATATTCAACCAATATCAGTTCTTTTTCTGGATAGTGGAGAATATGGTTCATCATTGATCCCTCGGAATTGTTTTGAATTGTATTGTTGAGAATAGCTATTATTCATAATTTTTCATTGAAAAATATTGCCATTAATATGTACAATGTTCTCTGGGTTCTGTTCACTTTACTATGCATTAGTTTATGATTTTTTTCATGTTTTTTTTTTCCTGAAATCATTCTGCTTGTCCTTTTTTTTTTTTTTTTTTTTTGCTTTTTGCTGAGGCAATTGGGGTTAAGTGACTTGCCCAGGGTCACACAGCTAGGGAATGTTAAGTGTCTGAGATCAAATTTGAACTCAGGTCTTCCTGACTTCAGGGCTGGTGCTCTATCCACTGTGCCACCCAGCTGCCCCTCTGCTTGTCCTTTTTAAAATGATATTCCATTACAATTATATATGATAGCTTGTTTAATCATTCCCCAAGTCATGGGCATCCCTTTGATTTCTAATTCTTAGCCACCAAAAAAAGCTGCTATAAATATTAACACAAATTGGTCCTTTGCTCCCTTTTTGGATGTCTTTGGAATATAGACCTAAGCAGTGGTATTTCAGAATGAAATGTTATGCACAGTTCCTGTGCATAATTCCTAATTGTTCTCCAGAATGGTTGGATAGGTTAATACTCCACCAACAATACATTAGTGTCCCAGTTTTCCCATGTCTCCTCTAGCATCCCACTGTGATAGGTATGAGGTGATTCCTAAGAGTTTTTAAATTCGCATTTCTATAATCAATAGTGATTTAGAGCATTTTTTTCTATATTATGATAGATAACTGATTTCTTTATCTGATAACTGCCCATTCATATCCTTTGACCATATTTGACTTGTATTTTAAAATTTAACTCAGTTCTTTATACATCTGAGAAATGAGGCCTTTATAAGAGATACGACAAAAAAAATTCTCTTTTCTGTTTTTCTCATAATTTTGGTTGTACAATTTTTGTTTGTGCTAAAGTTTTTAGTTTAACACAATCAAAATTATCCACTTAAATTTTTGTAATACTGCTTATATTTTCTTTGGTCCTAAATTCTTCCCTTATCCACAATGTAACATATATTGTCCCATGTTTGCTTAATTTGCTGATGTTATCATTCTGTATTTGTAAGTCATGTACCTATTTTGACCTTATATGGTATAAGATGTTGATCTATACTTAGTTTCTGCTATGTTGTTTTACAGTTTTCCCAGCAATTTTTGTCAAATAAAGAGTTTTGTTCTGAAAGTGTAGATCTTTGGGTTTATTATATATAAGATTACTATGGTCATTTACTATTATGCAATTTGTACCTCATTTATTCCACTGACCTACTATATTTCTTAGCCAGTACTAGATTATTTTGATATTTGCTACTTTATAATATAGTTTGAGATCAGATACAGCTTGACCACTTTTTTCCCATTTATTCCCTTGATACTGTTGAGTTTTTGTTATTCCAGATAAATTTTGTTATTTTTTGAACTATATAAAATAATGTTTTGATACTTTGGCATGGCACTGAATAAATAGATAAATTTAGATAGAATTGTCATTTTTTTATGTTGGCTTGACCTACCCATGAACAATTAATATTTTTCCAGTTGTTTAGATCTGACTTTATTTATATGAAAAGTATTTTATAGTTCTTTTCACATATAGTCCCTGGGTTTTCCTTGGCAGGTAGACTCTGACATATTTTATATTGACTGCAATTATTTTAAATAAACTTTCTCATCTCTTGCTGCTTGATATTGTTGGCAATATATATATATATATATATATATATAAATACTTATGATTTATATGGGTTGGTTTTATATTCTGCAACTTTGCTAAAGTTGTTAAAGAATCCCAGAGAACAAACTAAAAAGCTACTTAAAAATAAAGTATAATATCTTGTCATCTTCAAGATATAAATATTTTGAGAAGTCTAATATTTTCTTTCCTCATTATCTAATTTAATTCTTCCATTTTTTTCTTCTTTTCTTGCTATAATCAATGCTTCTAGTACATTATTAAACAATAGAGGTGATAATGGGCATCTTTGTTTCACCCCTAATTGTATTGGGAATGCTTCTAGCTCTTTAACTCCTCTCTTATTTGTTTTTTAATTTTTTTTTTGGTTAGATTAATCTAGTTCTGAGAAGGGAGGGAGTTGAGGTTCCTCACCATCATAGTTTTATTATCTATTTCTTCCTGTAACTCATTCAACTTTTTCTTCAAAAATTTAAATGCTATATCAGATTGGGCATATATGTTTTGTTTTGATATGATTTCATTTTCTATGCTATCTTTCAGCAAAATATAGTTTCTTTCTTTATATTTTTTAATTAAATAATTTTGCTTTTGCATCATCTTTTGCCACCCTTGCTTTCTTTTGCTTTGGCTGATGCATAATAAATTCTACTCCAGTCCCTTACCTTTACCATGTGTGTATCTCTTTGTTTCTAAGGTGTTTCTTGTTAACAATACATTGTAGTATTCTGTCTTTTAATCCAGCCTGCTATTTACTTCCAGTTTTGAGGTGAGTTCATTTATAGTTGTGAGAATATTTCCTCCATAATATTTTTCATTTGTTTAACCTTCCTTTCTCTCTTACCACACCTCCTCACAAATGTTCTTGGTTACAATCCTAATTCCTTTGCCTTCTGGTATATCATATTCCAAATTTTTCTTTAATGTGGAAGATGCCAAATCTTGTGTACCCCAATTGTATTTTGATAATATTTGAATTGCTTTTTTTTGGATACTTGCAATATGTTCTCCTTGATTTTGACCATGATCTTTGTGGAATTTTTATTTTGGGATCTCTTTTGGTGATGATTGGTAGATTCGTTCAATTTCTATTTGCCTTCTGGCTCTACTGTATTAGGGCAGTTATCTTTCATAATTTCTTGAAAAATTTCCAGGTCTTTTTTGGGGGAAGGAGGGAATCAAGTAGTCCAATAATTTGTACATTATCTCTTGAACTTATTTTCTTGGTCAGTTGTTATTCCAATTAGAAATTTTTATATTTTCTTCTATTATTTTACTTTTAAAATTTTGTATTATCATATCTTGATGTCTCATAGTTATTAGTTCTGTTTGTTCAATTCTTGCTTTTAAGGAATTATTTTCTTCAGTGAGTTTTTGTATTTCCTTTTCCATTTGGCCAATTCTATTTTGTATTGAGATGTTTTCCTCTGGAAACTTTTGTCTATCTTTCTCTCATGTTTTGACTCTTCCTCCCCCACCATGATTCTCTTGCATTACTGTCATTTCTTTTCCCAATTTTTTCTTGAACTTATCTTGTTTGCTCTCTAAAATCCTTTTAAAACTTTTCCAGGAATTTTTTTGGGGGTTGAGACAAAGTTAAATTTTTCTCTGAGGTTTCACATGTAGCCATTTTGACCATATTGTCCTCTTTTAGGTTTGTCTTGATCCTCCCTATCACCACAGTAAATTTCTGTTGTCAAGTTTGTTTTGTTTGCTTATTTTTTCCCTAACTGCAGGTGTGAGACAGAGACACTTGCTGTTTTTATGTGAGACCTAACCAGTCCTAAGCCTTTTGTACTAGGGCTCTGCATCTATTTGTTCACTTTTACTGGGCTTCAGGGCATAGCTGCTTACTTTCTCCAGAATGAATCTTCTCTTCTGGTTATTACTGGGAGTGAGGTAGAGCTTCCCCTGGGTGTGGAGTTTAGTTGCTGGCCTACTCCAGGAGAGGGACCTTGCTGCTGGGTTGTTATAGTAACAGTGTCTTTCTGGTAGCTGGTCCTGGAAGAGAAAGCTTTTTGCTGGTCTGCTCTAGGGGTAGGGCCCAGCTGGTGGGTTGCTATGGAAATGGGGTCTTTTGTCAGGTAGGCTAGACCCTGAGTGGGGCTTTATCACTGATCAGCAATGAGGTCAAGGCCTAGCTGGTTCATTATCCTGGGGGTAGTTGGGGTGGGACCTTTCTGACTTGCACAAACTGCTTATTTGCTTAGGGGGCTGCTGGTTTACAAGAGGGCAGGGTCTGACAGGTGAATTGTCCTAAGGTTGGAGTCTTTCTGCTGGTTCCCCTGCTGTGATCCACCTGTGGCTGCAGCTGCTCTTGGATCTCACTCCTTCCCACTATAGTGAAATAAACCTTTCCTGCTGTGCTGATAAGCTGCTACCCACTCCTAGATCAATTCTAAGGCAGGTTTCTACTTGTTTGGAAGGTAATTTGGGAGGGATTCAGAGAGTTCCTTCCTCACTACACTATCAGCACTGGAAGGATTTTTCCCCCATATTTCTTAAAGATGATATTACCAAGCTTAACATTACTAAACATTTCAAATTGTAGCTTCTTTCTCACTTGACCAGTTCTTATCATGTGCTTTCCATCTGTCTATCTGCAAGAATGAATCTTGTTTTTATGGTTTCTGGATAGCTAGTCTCTCTAAAACTAACAAAAAATGAATGAAAATAAAGCTAAGAAAGTGATAGGTAAAATGTTAATAATGAAGATTGAATTTAAAAGTGTATCATGTAAATATTTTTTTGGAGAGAGCTGGGTATTAAACATTTACTAGCATATCTCTGTCAAAACCTAGCAGGCTTAATAATTTCTAAAAGGAATTGATCAAATAATTTTAATGTTTTATCTTGATATTGAGCCTTTACATTTCTTAAAAATCAGAAATCATTTGTCTTTATTCAGTTTTGAATAAAGAAAGGAAATCTTATATATATATGTGTGTGTGTGTGTGTGTATCTATATCTACATATAAGTATATGTAGATATATATGTATACAGACACATATATACATATATATTCAACTCTTCATTTAGTTTTTCTTTCATCTTTTCACAGATCATCTAATTCTGAAGCAAAGTCCCTTCAAAATAGGAAAAAAATCTTAATATGAAATTTGAAGAAATAATGTTTCTGTATTTTACATTGCCTATCTGAAATGCCCCATTCTTACAGTACTTTTCTTTTCCATCATATGTCATGCATGGATCCTGATAGAGTATACTTTTAGAGAAAGTTACATATGGGTGAGGCATAAAGGCATACTTTGAGTGGCTATGAATGGGAGTTCCAAGAAACTTACTGAGAGTATAGGCTATAGAAGAGTTGCCTATCTATCCTGATACTGTCTATCAAAATGAGAGCTGCCTTGCAGGGAAAAGTAGGACTGGAAAAAAATCAATATACTATTTCATTTTGCCTTGTTTTTTTAATCTTTTTTTCTCTTGACTTAGATTATTTGTTGCAGGAATTCTGATTTCCTTTTTTTTTTTGTCTTTTTCATTTTGTGGGGAGAGATAGAAGTTAATAATAGTTTCCAAAAATAAAAAGAAAAGAAAGACCAAAAAGCCATTAAAGATTTTAGAAAATGCACCAAACAGAATAGAGACAAATTCAAAAAGAAACATGGACAAACAAAATAAATTTGAAGATAACATGTTGGATTTATCATCTTCTAGAAAAGACATGCAAGATAAAATTTGCTACCCACCTCCCTGACAGAAAGATGAATGATTCAAGATAGAGAAAGACACATCCAACTTATATTGGTTGGTCTTTGTGTTGATCATAATTCTTAAGTCTCTCAAAGATATTTGTGTTTAAAAATGTGTTATTTCGTACATTTTTCTAGTTTTGCTCATTTCACTCTTTATCAGAACATATATCTTTCCAATTTTCTCTGAAATCATCATTTCATCCTTTCTTATGATACTAGATTTTCTTTATATTCATATGTAATGATTTGATCCATCATTCTCTGATTGGTGGGGACCCCTCTTAATAATGAGGAGCAATGTTTTTCCCCACTATTCATTTTTGTACATATTGATCCTTTTCTTCTTTCTTTGATCTCTTTGGAGTATTAGTCTAGTAGTGATATTGTTGGGTCAATGGTTAAGTATATTTTTGTCTCTTTGAAGACAGCTCTAAATTGCCTTCTAGATTGGTTTTAATAATTCATAGCTTGACCAAAAGTTCATCATTGTGCCTCTTCCTACAGCCCCTCCTTCATTTAATTACTTTTATTTTTTGTCCATCATTGGAAAATTAGGCATAATTATACTATTAGGATACAATATAATGACAATGGATTTTCTTTTCTGGCAATAAAAACTGGTCATAATAGTTTAAAACACACCCAACAAAGCTGAGCACAACTATACTGCTATGTATCTCCTAATCAGGGAATACTAAAAAAAAGAAAAAAAAACACCAAAAATGTTGAGAAAAAGTAAATTGTAACATGATTCCTGGGCTATGAATATATTTACCATTTTGTCTTTTTTAAAACTTCCCTTTCCATTAACATTTTAATAACTGTTTCAGAATCAGGGTAAAAATAACTTTCTACTCTGCAAGGCTACTGATTGCTTTCAAATAGAGTTACTGTCTCTTTAAGTTGTAGGCTAATGTGTTTGTTGTGACAGCTTCCTGATTGTTAAATAAACTTTGACTGAGAGCAGCTGTCAAATAGATATTACACCATGGGCTATAGTTAAAAGAAACATCAGACAAAGCTTCCTTAAGAAGAAGAAAAATATACATAATATATGTGTACACACATATACATAAATGCAAAAACACTTATATGACGTGCTGCCACAAAATAATAATTATATATTTATAAGAATAGATTTTAGTAATAGCACAGAATACATTTAAATAAACTTAAAGTATTTTAATTTTATCATATTCATTCTTAGAACAAAAATACTATACAAAATGGTGAATCAGTTTATTAATTGATGAAATATGTATGTGTATGTCCCTAGTAATAATGTAAAATGAATATTAGCACTTTTAAGTTGTAATAAAAAATTTATAATATGAACACTTAGAACACATCAGGACTTTTGATTTTCTTTCTTATTTTTTTTTTACAACTCAAAAGATTTTCATGAAAGATAAAACCTTGGTTCCTTTACTCAACTAGTTGTGTTATCAGTTTTTAAGTATGATTTAATTTTCTCACACCACATAAAAGCAATATTGTTTTAGTTGAGAAAGAAAAATTCTTTTCCTAGATAAATTTCTTTTGAGTTCTGTACAATGCTTCTCACATATCAATGGGGCAGTTTAGGAAACAGTATACTTTCTAAGGATCCTATTATGTTTGGATGTTTAATAATGAGAATATTAGTTGTGATCCAAAGGGGTAGTTCTAAATTCAGAATAAGTGGTAGTTCTAAATTCAGAATATATGGTAACTAAATTCTCTGTCATAAGCTGTTGAAATTAAATAGGCATGTGCATATCTATGTATCTATCCATGTCTCTATTTCTTTATGTAGCTATGTATCTATCTATATCATTTTTTCTTCTTGCTCTGCGATTTCATTGTTGTAGTGAATATCCAATGAGGACATAAAGAAAGTTTCTCTAACAATACAGATGGGCATCTCTTATACAACTTATTGGGTTATAGAGTTACCTGGAACACTTAGGTAAAAAACTTGTCCATTTATAGAACACTATCAGAAGTGAAATTTAAATAGAGGCTTCCTTTTTTGGTTTGGATCTCTGGTATATGTCTGTATACATACACATACATATACCCACATGCAGGTATATACATAAAGGTATAGTTATAGATATATATATATATATATATGTGTGTGTGTCTGTGTGTGCATTTAAATGCATCCACATTACATACATATACACATACAACACACAGTCTCACAAAAACGGGTTTTTGAATTTTCAAAGTGAACATTTATGCATTGGGAATTAGCAAATGCTACTAATCATTTTGTTTTGTTTTGTTGATTACTTAACTAGGATGGTAATGGAAAAATAAATGTTAGTAATCCAGTTTACAAAGTATGCAGTGAATACAATTTTTGAGAACTGATTTAAAAAAAATAATAATAGTTTATTTTTCAAAATACATGCAAAGCTAGTTTTCAACATTCATCCTTGCAAAATCTTGTGTTCCAGAATTTTCTCCCCACCTCCTCTCCTTCCCACTCCCCTGGACAGCACGTAATCCAATGTAGGTTAAACATGTGTAATTCTTCTAAACATATTTCCACATTTATCATAGTGAGCTCATTATTAAAGATGTACCAACACATTACTGCATGCATGCATACATACATAGAATACAAATGTATGTATGTATACACATATATCATTTTTAGTAGTGTAAACATTTATATTCATTTGTTATGTCATTCATTTATCACTGAATTACTTTACAAATATACATTAATATTTGAAGATGATAGATACGAGCATGTAATATGAATTATGTTATCTTAAAAATGATTGGTGCAATTGTTGTTATTCACATTCTGTAATTTTTTTTCCTGTCCTAAGAATTACTGAGGCTTATATATGAGTGAGATATGAATAAAATCTTTTGCTTTGATTTTATTATTTACTATTTTCTCTTTGAAAGCAATTCAAATATCAGTTAAATAAAGAGCTTTCCCAGGGATCTTTTAAACTAATGAACATATAAAAGAATGCTAAATTCATTTCCTTTATAGAAATTTTCTTAAAAAAGGAAATGATTGTTTTTATTTTTGAATTCAAAATCAGTGATTTTCAGTGAAGATAGTTTTAGGGAGTCATATTTGTGTTTGATTAAGCATCTCCATTAAAGATACTTTGTAGTCTTGGTAAACTTTCACTCTATTCAGCCTAAACAGTGAATCCTGTTTTCCATAATTGGTTGTATTTCTGAAAAAAAAAAGGACAATTTTTTTTCAGGCAAATAAATTCTAAACCATTTTTTGGGGGGACCAGGAACAGGAAAATCAGAAGGAGTTTTGTTATTCACTTGGTCTTGTGACTAAAACTAAGCAATATCCATTGTATGTTTCTCAAAATATTTTGGGATTACCATTATGTTTTGTTACTATTTAGGATGCTCAATGGAATACACTGTATAAGTAAAACATCTTGATTATTAAATTCCTTCTCTCTTTCTCTCTATTTTCTCTCCCTCTTTCCCTCCCTCCCTCCCTCTGCCTATCCCGCCCTCATTTTCTACCTTCTCCTCCCTCCCTTCTCCCCTGCCCACCATGTATGTGTGTGTGTGTGGGGGGGAGGGTTATACCCAGACTTTGAGTATAGCTTTTTGCCCATGTGCATAACTAGAATTACCTTCCATCCAAGGAACCGATCAATAGATAGAGCCTATTTAAATACATTTTCCTTACATATTGGATTGGATTGGACTTTTTCTTTCCCTTAATTTTTAGGAAGTCATATCAAGTCAACAAAAAAAATCTACAAACATTTAATATGTGTGAAGCATTATACTACATAGTAAGTAACATTCACATAGCTCTTAAAAACTATAAAATGCATATAAAAAGATGGAATAATGACTTCCCTGGAGAAAAACCTGTTTCAAATTTCACCTTTGATTTTTGCCAGCTATATGACCCTGGGCAAACAAAGAGTTGTGTTCTGTGTTGATAGGCAGAGTTTCTACAGTGTGAGTCTGCCAAATACTGAGAAATCTTGAATCCTCCTCTTCATATCAATTTCAGAAAATGTTACTTCCAACAATCCTATGATATGCTTTGTGCAATTATTATTATTCTGGTTGGTAACAGAGGAGGAAATAAAGTTCAAAGAAGCATATAGCTCTCTGTTTCACTTTTCTTTTGTGTGGGAACTGGGATTTAGGTGGGCTAACACTGGTTTGCAGAGTGGTTAAAAATCTGATCATTAGCAGTCAGGAAACACTGATTGTGAACACAATTTGTGTGCCTGCATTTTCCTATACCCTCAAGGTCTAGCACTGTGATTACTTTGTAGTTGCTCAATAAATACAAATTTGCCTGTGGGAATACAGAAGTATAAGCACTAGACCCTGCCCTGTAGGAATTTAATCTAATTGGGGAAACAAAACTAATAAATGTGAAAGAATTAAAGAACCATATAAAACTATCTGGTACCAGCTTTAAAAAATGTTGCTGTAGTTCAGAGGATAGGGAGATAAATGAATTTTATAGGGAATTAGTAAAGACATATAAAGGCTCTGGAACTTAGAGGAAAGCACATAAGGATTAATAGAATTTGAATAAGCAAAAAAAAAAAAAGGATAGAAGAATTTATTCCGAGGAAGAGAGCAGTATTAGGAAAATTTGAGAGGCTAATCTGATTAGTGAGGGTAAAGAGTGTCTTCGGAGAAGTACCATTAAATAAAGCTTTCTCCATCACTTTCTTGAGTTTAAACCATCTACAAAATAATCAAGTCCTGATTATCAATATTTGCATCTTTCCTCAGAATATAAGTAGAAATTTAATAATCAGCTCAAAGGAGCCAGTTTGAACTGGTTCTAGCCAATCCTTTCTTGGAGGAGTCCCAAATGGGAGATAGTATTTAGGCATTTTCTATACTTTAAATATATTCAGCCAATTGTCCAAAAAATAAAGCGTGTCTCATCCCAAAGAATCCTAGGACTCTATTTTAATTATCTATAAATACTTCAGCACTTTATGTTATATTATGATATAATAGTAGCTGGTCTTTATGTCACTCTAAAACTTGAAAAGTTCTTTACAAATATTAATGTGAACTCTGAAACCAGCTTATTCTCTTCCCTTGTCAGGAAATGATAAAAAAAAAAAAAGACTTTACCTCATTTTTTCTCACAACATACCTGTGGGATAGAAGCTGTTATTGCCCATGTTTTATGATGAGCATATTAAGGTGACAGTTAAGTGAGTTACCAGGGACATACAATTATTAAATATCAGAAATTGCATCTGAAATGACTCCAGGTTCAGGTCTAATGCTCTATCTGCTGTGCCACTTAGCAGTCTCAAAGGTATAAATAACTCAGAACATCAAGGGAGGTGATTCTTCAAAGTTTATGCCTAAAAATAGTCCATATAAGATTTGTAAAACATTCAGAAAGTCCTCCTTTTCAATTTAGCCCTCAGGATGTCTCTCTTATCACTCATTTTCTTTACATGACTGGGCAGCCTATTGTTCCAATTCCACATTTTTTAGATGATGTACACATATCATCCTTTTCAATCTGCTACATTCTATTTATGCCATTTCTGGGTCTCTCCATTATTCTTTCAGTAATGCAAGATATTAATTACTTAAGATTGTGGCATTCTTTGATTAACAGCCATATTACATCATCAGTTGAATACTTAATTGGCAAATACTTATTAATAGATAAATGGAATTGCATTTAATAATAATCAATTTTTATAGAAGGATACTGGATTCTGGGGATACAAGACAAAAATGAAATATTTTATGTTTCTGTAAGGAATGTGCTATTTTATTTCCAATGTAGTGTAACCCACTCCCTTCCTCCAATTTTGGCTCCAGTTTATTTTTTAATTTTGCATTGTGTGACCAAGATTCCAGTACTGCTGTTGTAGTTCACTAGGCTGCTCATCAGATTGCATAATATAAAGATTTTTTCATCTTTTTGCTTTTTCCTGAGTAGATGGTAAAATTACTTCTTGTAGTCTAAAGTCAGAAGGAAAAATAATTATTATGGTGATAAAGATTGAATTAAACTTATATTTGACTTGGGAAATCTATAATATTCTGATCTGGCTGATGAATGGGTAAAATAGCTAGAAAGCTAAAAAAAATTACAATTATATTAACCAGTTAAGGATCTAAATTGGTTAACATGCAGAAATAATACCATAATATTATGATGCTTTGTAGGAGATGCAGGTTTGCTGGGGACTTGGAGACTAGTTTTTACTAGGTTTGAGGAGAAAAACAGCTCTCACCCTCTGGGTACTCATTGTTGCTTTTTCTCTACTCTCACCAAAATATATCATAGAACTGCATCAGTCCTAAAGAGAATTGCTTGCTTGTTATTTAAAAAGATTGAAAGCAAATTGCTACAACTGGGGCATAAAAGGTTAATTAACTAAACATCAGGAGCTTGTTGGAGTAAGAATGAATGCAAGAGAGTGATGGCAAATCTGAAAAAGGGGCCACTTAGTTGTGGTAAAATATAAAACAAGAAAATTTTGTGGTGCACTTCAAATAAACAAAAGCAACAAAAGAGATAAGACAAAAAAGTAAACTAAAATAATATTTATGTTTATGCAAGATATTAAACATAAGTATTATTCAGTTGAGATACACACATTTAGTACAAACTTTGTCCCCTCCTTTCAAGGATACCATCTTACTACTTTGACCAGCATGAATTTATTATATTCTTGTATTTCTATGTGATTTCTCCAAAATAAAATTAAATCCTTAAAACATTTCATGTCCTGAAAGCTTATTTTTAAAATCTGAGCTATTACCATTACAGAGAATAGTTGAGATTGAGAATAATATTTTTCATGATAAGTAAAATACCATTTATTTTATATGGTCATTGTTTATCTCTAGATATTATATGCCAAATTTTACCCCAAGATTGTTTTTCATCAAATACTTATTATCTGTATGAAAGAAGACTGAACTATAATAGTAACACTTGAAGCTAAATTACTTATTTTTTTTTAATCACTTATTGTTGTTCACAATATTCCTAATGTGGTTAACCAAAGCAGAGTTTAGTGAAACCATTACCTCCCTCTTTCTCAATACTTTATCCCTTTTAATGCATTCTGGACCAGCATAGATTTTTTTTTTTGCCTTCTATGTCTTGTTGACTTTTATTAAATGAGTAGCCTACTGACAGCCCTTTTTGTAGTGGCTAGAAACTGGAAATTGAATAGATGCCCTTCAATTGGAGAATGGCTGAATAAATTATGGTATATGAATGTTATGGAATATTATTGTTCTGTAAGAAATGACCAGCAAGACGATTTCAGAGAGGCCTGGAGAGACTTACATGAACTGATGCTGAGTGAAATGAGCAGAACCAGGAGATCATTATACACAGCAACAACAGTACTATATGACGATCAATTCTGATGGACATGGCTCTCTTCAACAATGAAATGTTTCAAACCACCTCCAATTGTTCACTGAAGAGAGCCATATACACCCAGAGAGAGGGATGCGAAATGTGGACCACAACATAACATTCTCATACTCCTTGATTGATGTTTGCTTACATTGTGTTTCCTTTATCTGATATATCGTTCGTGTGGATAAGATTTTTCTTGCACACCAATGATAAGTTTGGAAGTATGTATACATATATTCGATTTGCCAATATTTTAACGTGATTAACATGTAGTGGATATCCTGCCATCTAGGGGGAGGGGTGGGGAGTTGGGGGGAAAAATTTGTGGCGGAAAACTATGTAAGGGTTATTGTTGAGGAATTACCCACACATATGTTATTCAAATAAAATAAAAATTAAAAAAAAAAAAAAAAAAAAAAAAAAAAA
>JAJPUD010000411.1:638277-661615 GCA_023553655.1 Myrmecobius fasciatus
AAAAAAAAAAAAAAAAAAAAAAAATGAGTAGCCTACTGAACTTCCTGTAGCATTTTAAATAGGAAATGTTTCTTAGTTGAGTGTCCTTCCTACCCCCAACTTTATCTTGTATTTGTGAAGTTGTTGCTTGTTTGTTTTTGTTTTTTAGAATAGAACCTTACATTTTTCCTATTACACTGTTGTTCTAAATTGGTTGTGATTCTAATCAAATTTCAGTGTATGCTGAGAATCTCTACATGGATTTTACATGTGTAAATCAATATATCAGAAAATGAACTTATGACATTTATTCCCTCTTTAATCACTCCTTCCAAACATCCTTTTTCATTTTTCTCAATATTTTATCTTATTCAGCCTGACCCTTCATTTTTAGACTGTTCAGTTAATGGTCTCACTGTCTTTTCAATTACTCAGACTCACAATTCCCCATTATCCCCACTTGTGCTGCCATGACCATTATATATATATATATATATATATATATATATATATATATATATATGCATATATATAGAGAGAGACAACATCTTTGCCAGTACTGTTTAGCCATTCTGCCACCATCTTTATTCAAAGTATCACTCTTTCTCACCTGATATAGCCTCTTAATTGGTTGTCTACCACTATTCTTCCATAATGTAAGTGCTGGAGAGGTCATCTATAGTCAAATTTGTACATGGAAAAGGAAGATTTCCCCCAAAGTCATCATTTGACTTTTGTACTAAGATATCTAAAGAGTATGCATTCACTTTCTTTCTTCAAGATAGCTTATTTCATTTTTAGCAACACTAACCTTTAGGAAATGTTTGTTTAATTCAAGTCTTAATCTGCTTTTTGTAATTTCCAACTGTTACTCTAGTTCTTCCCTGTAGAGGCAAGGTGAACACACTTCATTCTTTTTCTATATGTTAGGCTTTAAGATATATCAATATTGCTTATCAGCTCCCCTTTAAATCTCTTTTCAATGGAAATATTCCAATTTTCTACATCTAGTATTGTAAGACATATTCTTCAATCTTTTCTTCTTCTAGTTGCCTTATTTTAGACATATCTTGACTTCTCAGTATTTTGTAAAAGATGATATCCCAACAGATCACAATATTCCTAATATAGTTAACCAAAGCAGAGTTTAGTAGAACCATTACCTCTCTCTTTCTCAATACTTTGTCCCTTTTAATGCATTCTGGACTAGTATGGATTTTTTTTGCTTCTATGTATTGTTCACTTATATTGAATGAGTAGTCTCCTGAACTTCTTGTAGCTTTTTAAATACGAAATGTTTCTTATTTGAGATTCCTTCCTAACCCCAATTTTATCTTGTATTTGTGAAGTTGTTGTTTATTTGTTTTTAGAATAGAATCTTTTTCCTATTATATTTCATTGCACTAAATTTGGTCTATCTTTCTAGCCGAGTGAGATCTTTTTTCCTCTTTAAAAAAATCTAGACTCTTTGATCTGAGGTATTATGTGACCCTGATTTTTGTGCAGTTGGGAGAAATATTCCATCTATGTGTAGCACATGCTCTGAAGTTAGTCTTTCAAATTTTACTCATCTTTGTAGGTTGGATCCTAGATCTCTGATACTATTCTTTACCCTTCAGGTTTAAGAGTAAGGGAAAGGGATCGGAAGAGATGTCTTTCTAATCTATAGCTCATGAATCCCAGCTACTGTGCTTTTCCCAATAATTGTCAGTTAACACCCTCTCAGATATTTAATGGAGGTTTCTAATTTAAACTGCTAGACCTTCAGACCCTGCATTTCAAACCAGATCAACAGTTTTACCTCCTCACAGGGCATTACTAAATCCCTCAACCAATGAAAGGGCTTCCTCCAGTAGCAAGCAATGTTGAGGGTATTAAGACCTTGTTCACCCTAGTTCACTTAAGATTGATTGACTCAATTGAGACTATTCTCATCTGATAAAAAAATATTATAGTATGGAGCTGGGTATTAATTGAAGTACTAAATCAACCCCATTCTTATTTATATTTGCTTTCAATTTTTTTTTAAAGTTGAATAGCACGAAGTAGTAGATATATAGCTATGCCATACTCTAATGATTTTTTTCTCTTCAAGTTGAAATTTTTCAATTAATGACTACTCATTGTATTCAATCATTTAGTTCATTTTAAATCTCTGCAACTGTACTATTATCTAGATCCTTCTATGGAATTCTTGACATATTCTTCAAAAATACTCTTATGATCAGCTGTGAATGACTTTGTTATTCTCAGGTATATAATGATCCAAGACTACTCTGAAGGGCTTATGATGAAAAATGCTATTTATACCCAGAGAAAGAGTTCACTGTGTCAGAATACAGGTTGAAGCATACTTCTTTTAAACTTTATTTTTCTTAAAGTTTCCTTTTTTAGGGGTGACAGGATCTATGTTTCCTTTCACAACATGACAATTATGGAAATATTTGCATATCATCACATATGCCTATCAATTGGGGGAGAGGGAGAAAGCACATAAAGCCATCATTTGCTTATAAGTTAAGCAATAGTTTGATGCCGTTTGTGGACATTTACCTTTTTGAAACTAGATATGATAATTATTTATCTTTTACATTTCCGAATAAGGTATTTATAAATGCATTTATATTTCGCATACCACCTTTGATCTGGATCTGCTTTTCCATCTCTGTGAAAGAAAAGGATGCATTCATCACTTTTAGTTACAAGTTTGGAGAACAACATTCTTGGTCTCCTTATTTATCAGAAAGCCTACCCTTTCCATTTTCCTTTTGAACATATATCCTAGTCCCTTTATCATCCTAATCAGAATTCATAGAAGCTAAAATGTGGTGAGTCAATGTGGGAAGAAAAAACAAAGTATTTTTGTAATTCCCTTTGCCTTTCCAAAGAGGTGACACCAGCACTGTTCTCCTATTCCTTTTGTTAGTCACAGTATTTACTCTTGCTTAGCCTAGATGAAAAATTGGTTTCGTTTTGGTTTTCAAAAATAAATCTAGTAGACTTAAGGAGACAAATTCTTGGATCCCTTCATCAAAACAATGAAATGTTTAGGTTTTGTTTTTAAAGCCCTTCGGGACTAACCTCTTTTTTACCTTTTTAAGGTTTAAATATTTGGACTACAGTATGGTTTAGTTGCTATTTCTCACCCCTGTTCTCAGTACCTTCTCTCTGAAATTACCTTCAATTTTCATAGGAGATATCTTATACATATCCTGAATAGTTATTAGCATGATGTCAATGAGAGTTCCCTTTAGGGGATGGACCATGATTTTTGTCATTCTTTCTTTCCAATACTTAGCATAGTACCTGCCTGGTACATAATAACTGTTTAATAAATACTTGTACTTGATTTTATACTGTTTGCTGCTTCTACTATATATTAAATCCCATGCCAAAACAACAATAACAACAACAATCCTTATTTTTTTTGTTTCCTGAAAAATGTAATTTCATTGTTAAATCATTTATTTTCTAAAAGTCAAATTACAAGCAATTCCAACATCAATAAATAATGGAAGGAGTTTCATCATTAAGTATGTCCACTCAAAACTAAATCAAAATTGTATTTTTCCTAAGTCCAAATTTAGCCAAGAATAAAGGTTCTTTTAAGTAAATTCGGGCATAGGTTGTGAATAATCTATATTACTACCTCAGGGTGTCACTTTATTTTGTATAGAAAAGTAAAATCAATCAATATATAACATTCTTTTATTTAGGAGAAGTTTCAACAGGGACAAGATAGCTTTCTTCAAGTATTTGAAGCACTAGCAGGAGCAATTGGACTTTGTTCTGTTGGTCCCCAGAGGGAAGACTTAATAGCAATAAAAAATTTCAAGAGGGAAATTGGGGCTCAATGATAGGCAAACTTACTATTAGGCCTCTATAAAATTAGAATGGATTGCCTTAAGAGTAAGTTCTCCTTCACTAGATATCTTCTGTCAGAGGCTGGATGACCATTTGTTAGAAATGGGTAAGTAAGAATTCTATTTTTTTCTTTTTAATTATCATTGGAGAAGAGGCTTTTGAGATTCCTTACAACTTTGAAGGCTATCTACTTCTGTGATGTCTTGAAATTCAATACATGTTAATTCCAAAACATTATATGATAGAGAAAATAAGCATAAGCTTATAAAATTTGAAGTTTTAAGAGTCGAACAGATTTCTTTTAGGCACACTGAATCAACACTTAGAATAACTGGCATCAGGAGGCTGAATGATGTTTTTTATAGATAATTAGACCCAGAAGTTAGATTTTCCTCTGTTGTGGATGACAGAGAGAAATAGGTACATTGCCAATGTCACACTCTTCGAAGCTTTTTCTACAAGTATTATCTGTAAAATTAACAACATTAATTAAAACCTTTATTTTAGTGTCATTGTAGCTAGATGGTCTAGTTTGGAGTCAAGAAAACCTGGGTTCAAGTACTGCTTTTCACACCCATTACCTATGTGACTTTTGGCAAGGTATTTAACATCTCAGGGCCCACAGGCAATTTAGTAAGACTAAAAGTTATAGATAAACTTCTGGAGTTCATTAGTGAAGTAGAATTTGTATACTAGAAGATGGATAAAATGATGCAAAGGGCCAAACTCATAAAGCAAATATTTAATACCTTTGTCAATATGGTTTAAGGTTTAATAACAACAAATCTAAATATTTCTTTTATGTTTGTGACCACTAGACCTTTTAATTATCTTCCATCTGTTCCAAGTCTGTCCCTAGCTTTTTTTCAAAATGAAGAATAACAAATTTAAACGTGTACAAAACCAAGGAGTTGTTTGTTAAGAGTATAATGGTAATAAAGAACTGGATTAATCAAAATATATCATTGTGGCAACTATCATTGCTACACTCAGATTCAGAGTACTATTTGGCTCGTCAACCATGTTATTCTGCCTATCAGTTTTCCCTCTGGTTTCATTTTTTTTTCAGAGGGAAGGATTGAAAGACTATTTCTTACTAAAAGGCATGTAACCATTTTTATGGTCCCAATGATATACCAGAATTGAGGAGACTATGCTACAGTCAACAAGTTACTTTTTCTTAAAATGGCTTCAGTTTCTTCCCTTTTTCTCTTTACCACTGCCTGTATTTCTTTTTAGTTCTCAAATCTTTTCATGTGAAACTCTTCTGGTGCTTTCTAAACATAACACAGGGCTTCCTCACCAAATGAGAAGAGACTTAAAGTTACGTCAACATCTTTTGGTTTTTTACACAGTCTTCCATGATGTATAAACTGGAGAATTTCTTTTGTTCCACAAGATTTTCTTAACCCCCAAGCATTGTGAGATACAGAATTTTGGGCCATAATGTAGTCCAGTTCACAGTATTCTGAAATTATATAATGTAGAAACTTCCCCTCAATGAAAATGCCTCAAATATTGTGGGAAGTACTATTTTAACTATTGGGATATTGATTGGATTATTTTCTTCATCCTGAAATAAGGACATAAAAGGGAGAGAAGAGTGAAAAGTCCTGTGTTTAATAAAATGCTCATTATAAAAAATGGCCAAAAAAGAAAACAAAGTGGTCTTTATATTCTCCCTTTATATCATCTCCAAATAATGCACTCTATTTAGATCTTTTTAGGTTTCTCTCTAAGTACACAACATAAACGCTCATCAATTTTCATATAGGATAGTTACAGGTAATAAGCCAAAATCACAATTATATTGAGTTACAAACTATATAATAGCTACTTTATAGTATAGTATAGTATAGCATGCAGCAGATTAGATACATTCTAGAAAATAAAACAATTACAAAATTTAGGCAGAATATGCAGTCATATGAAATATGTTACTAGTCACATATAGCAATAAATAATACCACATATTGAAATTACATAACACATATACAATTATACCCAATCAGGGGATATTTTTCTCTATCCATTAATCACTTCTCTCGGTTCCCAGTTCTTCCCTCTTCATCTCCCACACTTTCTAATTAAAAGGCTTTTTATCACTACAGAGTCTGTCTGATAACAGAAAGTAGTCATAGGATACCTTTGTGATCTGAAGATGTAACAGGGAACAGATTAATAGGGACCTAGTCCTTCAAGAATTCTAGCTGTGCTATTTAAAATCCTAAAAGATGGTGCTCTTAAAGTGCTACACTCAAGATATCAGCAAATTTGGAGAACTCATTGGTGGCCATTGGATTAGAAAAGATAAATTATGTCCAAATTCTAAAAAAGGACAATGCCAAAGAATGTTCCATTTCCAAACAGTTGCACACATTTCACATAGCAGAATGGAAGCAGTGTTAGATTTTATATTTTGGGGTTCAAATATCACTGCTGAAGCCAATTGCAGCCTTGGAATTAAGATACTTGCTCCTTGAAAGGAAAGTTGTGGCAAATTTGGACAGCATGCCAACAAACATCTGTATAGTTAAAGCTATGCTTCTTCCAGTAGTAATATATGGCTGTACTTTCAAATTATGGTGCTAGAGACTTTTGAGAGTTTTTGGACTGCAAAGAGCTCAAATTACTCAATACCTAAAGAAATTAAATCATACTAGTCACTGGAAGATCAGACACTAAAGTTGAAGCTTAACTATTTTGGCCACATAATGAGAAGACAGAACTCATTGGAAAAGAGTCATGATGGGAAAGATTTAAGGTAAACGAAAAAGGGGATAGCAGAGGATGAGATGGATAAATAACATCATAGAAATGAGGAACATGAACTTAGACTATAAGAAATAGTGGAGAAGGGCCTAGCACACTATTGTCCATTGTTGTCACAATGATTAAACAATAACCTTCAAAAATGAGCGATGCAGTGCCTGCCACAGGAAGAAGGCTTGGTAAACCAGATTCTGAGTATTTTTATTGGAGAGCACTGCCCTCTATTTCAGGTGAACAAAGACACCTATTTTTTTCTGTCTTGTTTATTCTTCCCTGATGCTAAGTTCTGTTTTCAAAGGTCAGTAATGAACATATTCTGCCTTTCTTCCAATCTTTCTACACAACCAGTATGGGTCAAATGTATGAACTGCAAGAATCTGTACTAATAAATGTCATAAATTAAGAGTTCCTTCAGATGTTTCCTGAGGTCTTCTAGCTCACAAGGAATTTTCCTGAAAATTCTCAGAAAAAAAAAGAATAGCAATCACTGAGGTAGATCTTGTGTGGAGATCTCTGTTGACAATTTCCCCATTTAGTAAGAGTGCTTGCTTGATGATATTCTCACATAAAAGAAAATTTCTTCCATTGAACAGGATGTGAGGAAAGGAGACAAATTCTTATAAAGGACCTCCCATGTGCTCTATATTAAACATTTTACAAATATCTCATGTAAACCTCACAGCAATTCTGTGCATTATCTGATATTATCCTGATTTTACAATTAAAGAAATGGAGACATTGAGTAATTTTCCCAGAGATACACAGAGAAGTATCTGAATCTGGATTTGAATTCAGTTCTCCCTGAGTCCAGATCCAGATCTCTACTGTGATCCAAAGCATCTTGAAAAATGTAATGTATAATTATGTCTTCTTCATCCACAAAATGGCCTGCTGTATTTTCATTTATAGAACTGGAAAGAAAAATAATGGCCATATTACCTTTCAAGAACATTTGTTGTCTTCACATTTTCATTTTTATTTATGCATGTATATATGTACACATACACACACGTATACATGTGTATAAAACTACAATTTAGATTGCTAAGTAGTAATATATTTGGTTCACAGTGGCCCAAAAGGCCATTTTATTGAAAATGGCTTCTCCCCTAGCACCATCTCAATATTTGAAGTGTATGAGGTCCCTAGTTATCCATATATGTGGTTGTATGCACAACAATTATGAGCATAATTAAAATAAAATAAAATTATGGAATGTTAAAACTTGTGATAGTATCCAATATAGTCAAAAGTTCTTTTTACAAAATTGAGAAATTGTCTCAGAAAAATAAAATATATTGTGTTAAAGGTCACATATTTTACTTATTGAAGAGTAGTCTTAAATTTATATGATGTTCTTCTATGATTATTCTGTATTTCTGAATGAAGGTTAGAACTAGAAAGTTATGGATTTTTAAAACTCATTTTACAATGCGTTTGCCACCTTTACTTTGTAATCATATTTCCTTTTTTCAAAGGAAATTTTTGACAAAGAAGGTTTCTGGCAAAATA
This sequence comes from Myrmecobius fasciatus, assembly GCA_023553655.1. Lineage (NCBI taxonomy): Eukaryota > Metazoa > Chordata > Mammalia > Dasyuromorphia > Myrmecobiidae > Myrmecobius > Myrmecobius fasciatus. The sequence goes on from JAJPUD010000411.1 coordinate 646,405, forward strand.
ATAACACTTCAATGAATGTTGGTAGTGACAGATTTTTAAGTAAGAACTAAGTTTCAGATAAAACATTTTGATTAAACTTATATTGATTACTTTTGAATTGTTGCCCATCCTTCATTTTTGAAGAGGGACCAATGACATCACCAAGTGATGTTTTGACTTGCATGTGAATTGGATTTAAATGAGGCAGAGTTACACAAAGCTGTCAGCCTTACTCTTTTTTGAATTCCAGCAAGACAAAAGTCAAGATGACTGATGATTGATCAAGTTTTGTATTCATCAAAATTTAAATCTCAGACAAATTTATTATTCTACAAGCCTATTTAGCTTCTTGATTTTCTAACTAAATGAATTTCAAATATTCTTCCTTCACAATCCTGGGAATAGCATAGGACCATAATCAACTTGAAGTTAATCTCTGATGAAATATATTGGATCTGGAGAAGCAAGATCTCATGTCCATGTTAAAGCATGCCATATAATTTATTGTTATAAGAATTGTAAGTAGGTACACAAGAATTTGGTGCTTTTATGAATCTAATCTGAGATGATTCCAACTTTGTCTCCATCTCTCTTGTATTTTATAGATTTATGAACTATATTGATTTTGGTTAAAAATAGACAAAATTTCTTTTCCTAAGAAGTGTGCTAACCATATGGGTTTATGTTTATAACATAGTTGGGAGAGACAATATCAATCATCATGAATACTATTGTAGCATATTAAAATTATGAACAGGCTTCTTTTTAATTCTTCCAACTTGCTCATTTTACTTTTCTTTATTTCATAATCTTTTTATCCTGCAATATTTTTAATTTTGATTTCTTTGATTTCCACCTGCTTTTCAGCTAATATGTTTATGTATCATTGTCATTGATCATTATGTTCTTCTTCCTAATTTTGTTAATTCATCTCCAAGTTTTACTGTTTTTATGCTTCACCTAATTTGTGTTTATTTTCAGGCATTTTTTGTTTTCTAATTTCACTTTTATGCGCTTTTCTATTGGCATTTAAATTTGGGGAGGTGTTTGTTTTTAAATTTTTAGGGTAGTTTCCTAAGTGGCTAATTTCTCCAGGAATTCTTTTTTCTCTTAAAACTTTTACCTATTTGAAGAGAGGGCTAGTATTCCCTTTATATTTCTGTGCTTGTTTATCTACATGTGAATCAAACACAAAAAAAAAATTTAATTCCAGAATCCATTCCCTTGTCTTTTGTTATCTTGTCACATATTAGCTACCATGTACTTAGGAGTGGAAGTAAATTTTTAGCCATAATTTCTTGAAACAAAAAAGATAATGATATTGATATAAAATTGATATAAGATATAGAATTAATTTAAATTGATATAAAATATAGAATTAATTTCAAATTCAGCAATAACACACTACATTTTAGGGGGAAAATGGACATGAAAATCTAACATTCTGCATATTTGAGTGAGAAAACAGTAGAACCACTGACATCACCAATGGCACCAATGTTGTTGCTAGTTTTCTCCTAAAATATATAAAGTTTCAAGAACAAAAGTTTCTTACTGTTGGGAAATTAATTTCTGAAGATTATTGAACATTTTTCTTAAATATGAGTGTATTGTAAGCCCAATGCTACACATCTCACATATACAATACTTGCAGACATGTAAACTTGTGATAATAATTACAGCAGTACTTAATATTTTTGGTAACATTTAATTTATTTCCCAAAGAAGTTTCATATAGCATATTTTATAATTGAATTCTCATGCCAGTTCTGTGAAGTAGACATTATTATTCCCAACTCAGAGATGAATGAACAGGTCAGCAAGGTTAGAAAAAGATAAGAAGCTTGTAGAACAAGGTAATACTTCTCCTTCATCGAAGAGCAATGACTGGAACTGGGATTCTTATAGTTCTTTGATCTAGGAAACTAAATACTAAAAACTAAAAACTAAATACAATTTAAAATACTTATCACATCTGCTTTTAAATTTTAGCTGAAAGAAAATGAATGGTCATTTGATAAATTCTGTGCAATGCCTAGAACGTTGTGGACTCATGATAAATATTAAGCAGGAAAGAGTTTGTTTTCTTTTTCTGTGTGTCTTAGAATCATTAGATATAAGTTCTATATCTCCAATTTTCACATTTGCCAGATAATCTTGACCAAATCTATTTTAATAGTCCTAGTTTCTCATCCGGAAAATTAAGGGAGAAGGAAAGAAATATTTATTGAAAGCCTATTACATGCCAGGTACTATACTAAGCTTATTGCAAATATATTGTTTTATCCTCATAATACCCCTCTGAAATGGATACACTTAATATTACCAGATTATTGTTGTTGTCATTGCTGATTCTTTGTGACCCTGACTTGAGGTTTTCTTGACAGAAATACTGCAGTGATTTGCCATTTCCTTTTTTCAACTCCTGTTACAGATGAGGAAACTGAGGCAAATAAGGTGAAATGACTTGCACAAAATCACATAGCTCATAAGTTTCAGATTTGAACTTTGGTCTCTAGACCCAAGGTTCTACCTACTGGGTTGGATTATATGAGGCCTAAGATCCCTTTCTCTCTTCAAAGTCCTATGATTTTATGATTCTAAACTATTCCGCAGACCTCATTGATTCTGAGCTACTTTTGAATCTTCACAGGATAACCTGCAAACAAACAAACACTTAAGTAATTAGGATGGTAAAGGAAGCAAAGAGGGAAAAGAGTTTATTGAAAATAAATTCTTTCCCTTATCAAGGGGACTTCAGAATTGATCTGCCACATAAGTATAAACTGTTAACTTCTATTTGCGTTTGTGATCTTCACAGTCAATTGTCATTGATCTTATGGGACATTCTTTCTCTTTTCTCCTCTCCACAGCATCAAGTCGTGGGTAGATAAAATGCAAGATGAACTTGTCACACTGGCAAGGACAGCAAGTGGAGTGACTCAACTCCGAGATGTAAGTTACAATCAAAAGACTAACTCACGGGGAGAACTGAAATTGGCAAAATTGATGGCATGCTTCATCCAGATCTATGTTAGTTCTGACAGCTGAGTTCTATGTGATCTAAAGTCTATAGTATAATGTTTATTTGCTTTAGTATCTAAATATAGGAAACTTTTGTTTTATATTATATATATATATCTCATATATATAATATATTATATTATAATTTAAGGGTACAGGGGCAGGGAGGAAGATGTAGGAAGAATGGAATGGGGTAGATAGGAACTACAATATGAAGGGTTTAAAAACTAAACAGAGAATGTTACATTTAATCCTAGAGGTAATAGAACAACTGGAATTTATTCAATAAGAGTGGGGGGAGGGTGACATGACCAGACCTGCACATTAGAAAGACAAACTTTACTTAGAAGTTTTATGTTATCTGATTATCACTTCACAGTTACACAGTTCCTCAGAAGTATGAAGAATGACAAAAACATAATATTTGTAAAGAATATACTAGAAATTAATTCCTATATCCAAACTATTATAATTGCCTACAAAGTAGTCATCTTAAATGATGATAATGCTGTTTTACTGATGTTTGTCTTATGATTCAGTATCTCACAGTGAACTTTTCAAATAAATTTTCAGTGATTTATCAGAATTCATAAAAATGCATTCTCATATGAAACCTTGCTCTTCTGAGAATATGACTAAATAAAATGGTGACATGATATACAGATGAATGTCTACATATGGGAATACAAAGTGCACTGCATACATGCATACATACACACAAACTTTATTTAGCAAATGAGTCAAAATAAAAATTCCAGTTTGTATTGCAAATTATATCTTAGAATTTCTGTTATAATTTTATTTAATAAACCTATATTCAAATATAATAAGCAAAGGATGAAACACTGGAAATGAAAAATTTATCCAAAAAATTATAAATGCATGGGAAAAAAGTCAGTTAAATAGGAATTTATAGCAATTATAAGAAGAAACAAGATTTATATATTTTTTTTCTTTTTAGAAAATATGAATGTGTAAAATATAACATGCTAGAAATTTTGTTGGTCACCTTTGAAGAGATCAGCTCAAACTGTCATGAACACTGAACCCAGAAATACATGATAAAGTTTATATATAGTAATTCTTTAGTAAATCAAATACATGCAAAAATTTGAAAGGAATTTTTATGGGTGGGTCAATAATAGGTGAATTTATAATTATCATTGAATCATATACACATATTTTAAAGTAGATAAGTTGTTGCTGTCCATAAAAACAAAACTGGAAAATCTGAAATGCCAATTTAGGGAATAAATGTTTTCAAAATGAATGCATGCATCAAACTTGAAATCTGGGTAGAGTGCTCATAACAGTTATGTAATATTTCTAAACAAATTACCTTAGCAATAAGCAAAACTGAAAGTTTGTTGTTTCATGTTATACTGCTAAGTGGAGAGCCTAATGGTTGGGGAAATGCAGAGGGAAATCTGGAGATCATTGGCAAGAAGGGCAAAGGAACCATCTACTTACATATATGGAATTATTGTGATGAGCTTCTATTTTCTTCTCTCTGTGTTAGGGCATGGGGGAAATCTCCATCAAATACAATGATTGAGCCGATTGAATCATTATTTTGAAAAAAAAATATATTATCCTAAAATATATTGGCTTGTTGGGAGTGCCTAGTAATTGAGTTATTAGCATAGTGTACATGTAGAAGCAGTCAGTCATAAGCATTTATTAAGTGCCTACTATGTACAAAGTGTTATGCTAAGTGGTTGGGATACAAAAAGATGCAAAAGACATTCCTTATCTCCAAGGAGTTCACAATCTAATGGGATGACAACAAGCAAGCAAATGGATCTGTCTTCCTGTAGCTAACCTTTCTCTAATATTAACTTTTTTCCCTCTTTAATCATTTTCCAAATTCCTGGATGTGAATTAAAACTTCATTTTTTTATACTTCATTTTCTTAACACTAGTGATTTGTTTTTTATAATGATGTTTTTATAATTCTTTTGAAAACCACTCATCTTTGCTATTTATATATTGGTGAAATATGCTTCAATACTATATATTTGTGTTAGTTCTTTATTTCTTTATGTATCTTAATTATGAGCCTTTTATCAAATATATTGACATAAAGATTTTTTCCCCAGAAATTGTTTTTGTTTAACAGGGTCATGTGATTAATAAATCAGACCAACAGTGTGGATATGCATACTTAGGGTTCCAACAGATTATTCATATTATTTTTGGGTCAAGGTAGAGAAAACAAGACTAATTGACAGTACAGCTAGGTCAACTTGGAACTGGTTGAATGTTTGGAATGAAAGTGTGTTAATGTGTTAGCATCCAATGAAAGAGATTTTAAGTGTCAGAGGGATCTATCCTTGGTTTTCTGCCATTCAACAATGACTTGGATAAAATAATAGAAGTTACTTTTTTTAAACAATAATAGCTTTTTATTTTTCAAAATACACACAAAGATAATTTTCAACATTTACTCTTGCACAACCCTGTGTTCCAAATTTTTCTCCTTCTTTCCCCACTTCCCCCTCCCCTAGCCAGCAAGTAATTCAATATAGATTAAACATGTACAATTCAATAGAAATTACTTTTATTAAATGTATGAATGAAACAAGAGTAAGAAGTATAGCTAACATTTTAGATGATATGTCACACAGAAGATCTCAATAGTATATAATTATGGGTTGAATCTAATAGAATGAAATTTGGTAGAGATTAATTAAAAGACCAAAATCAACCTTAGTGTTGGATTGAGATAGATGTAGGCAACAATGCCTATGAAACAATTTGGGGGTTTCAGTTGACTGACAGTTTGATGTGCTTGAACATTGTGACATGGAAGTCTGGAATAAATTATCCTTTTCCAGGCTGCATTGAGTACATTATCATTCATAATGCAAAAAGTGATACTTCTAATAGTTCTAATATCAGAGGAACAGAGCTCCAGTTTTGAATTCAGGAGTTCCTGATTTCAAATTGAGCCTCCTATACTTACTAGCTGTGTGACCCTGGGCAAATCATTTAACCCTGTTTGCCTCAATTTCCTTATCTATAAAATGAGCTGGAAAAGGAAATCATAAAAGACCCTAGTATCTTTGCCAAGAGAACTTCAAATGGGGTCACAGAGTCAGACACAATTGAAATGAATGAAAAACAAATCTGTCTAGATCAAACCATACCTGAAATATTGTATTTTATTTTCACCAAATTTAGGAATGATGTTGATAAATCAGAGCATTTGGAACAAAGAACATGAGGAGATTCAGTGTGTTAGTTCTTTGTTCTCTAGCTTAAGTGATGTTGTAAGTAAAGGAGTAAAGGTTGGTTTCTGAGATCCCTCTGAATTTAGTTTCTGTGATTTGTTGAGTTGGTTATAAGCTTTGGTTTTGGAAAATTATTTGTTATTCACGGAGCAATTTATTTGTTGCAAGTTTTTTTCCATAATAATTATTAAAATTTGCTTGAAATTAAAGTAAGGAAGACTATAATGTCTTGATTATTGTTGAGTGTGGGAGTTGTGCCACTTATTAAAGGAGATTTGGCCTAGGAGGAGCAAACATGCCTGGTGAGAAGAAGGTCAGGAACTGAGAGAAGGAACAGAAGCCTCAGCCAAAAGGTTTCAGAAATATGATTAGCCTAGAGGGTTAGACTGAAACTGTCTAAACCAGGAGGATAGCCAGAAAAACACCACGTAGAGAGGAACCTAATGAATTAACCTGATGACCATTTGTTTCATGAATACTTTTTGCCTGAGGCATCCTTTTGTAGGGGTAGTAGTAACAGGATATATTCCTATGACATTTAACTGAGTCTGTGTCACTTTGGGCCAGGATAATTTTGTATCAAATAAGTGTGATTTCCTGAAATATAGATATTATAGCCCACTTATTCTTTTATATAGTGGTCTATATCCTATATCCTTCTTTCAATTTTAGTACCTAATATTTATCTAGTACTTTAAGGTTTACAAAATGCTTCACATATATTAGCTCATTTTATCCTCACAGCGATCCTGAGAAATAGGTGCTATTATTATCATCCCAATTTTACAAATGAGGAAATTAAGGCAAATAGAGGTTAAGGGACTTGTTCAGGGTCACACAGCTAGTTAGTGTATGAAGCTGTTTTTGATCTCAGGACCAGGACCATCCAGCTGTCTCTATGCTGAAACTCCATTGAGGTAAGCTTAAATAGTGTTAATATATTCAGTGAATAATATCTAAAAAAAAAAAAAAAAAAAAAAAAAAAAAACAACCAATGCCTGTCTACATTTCCCAGTTTGGTATTTATTGTAGGTGATAGGTATTGAGTGCAAGGGAGCAACTAGACTCACCTCATCTTTCCAGACTTCTTTTCATGGCATATTAACCATTAAAAGCTTCCGAGATGAGCTTGGTGTTTTCTATATTACCTATAACTCATCAAGATTTTACCTTAACGTAGATAGACCTTTTAAAAAAAATTGGACCTGTGCTTTCACTGAGACTTCTACAAATGTAGATCAGTTCTTTGCAAGTTAGTCTTAGAGAACTGCCTATTCCTATGTTAATATTGTATACATCAAAAGAGAAACTTGAATCCTATATGTCCTGACTCAAAGGCTAGCTCTCTTTTCCATTATTTCACAATGTCTCTAGATAGATACCCCTAAATCATTGTACATTAACAACTTGCTATTTGTATTTTTTTTCATACAAATGTCTGCTTGGTTACCTAGGTTTTAAGTTTTTGAGTCATCTTTGAACTTCCATTCTTTTTTATTCTCCAAATAGAATCTGTTGCCACCTCTTGTTTATTCTGTCTCCATACCATTTCTCAAACTCATACTTTTGTCATTCAGTCTCATATCACTTTATATGACCTCATTTAGAGTTTTCTCAGCAAAAATATTGGAGTGGTTTGCGATTTCTTTCTTCAGCCCATTTTGCAAATGAGAAATGAAGGCAAACAGGATTAAAGGTCTTGACCAGGGTCACAGAACCAGTTAAGTCTCTGAGACCAGATTTGAATTTAGGAAGATGAATCTGATTGCAAGACCAGCATTGTTTCCTAGGTATAAACTTACACAACAACCACCCAATTTAAAGTTGTAACTTCTCAGTTATTTGAACTATTGTTATAACTTCTTAACTGGTCACCTGGCTCCAGTCTCTTTTATCTCTTCAATCCTTCCCTCAGACTGGTGACAAAAAATATCCTTCTTAAGCTGGTTTTTATCTCCAAAAACTTGATTAAGTTTCCTTAGTATGCACCTCTACTGTCCTTCTATCACTTAATAATAGTAATAAAACACTGAACATATAGAGGGTCTACAAAACTGACAAAAAATTTGGTAGGGGGCAGGGGAAAGGAAGAATTATTGTGTTGTCCTCTTTTTTTAAAAAAAATTAAGTTTAGAAGGTCTAGCTAATGAAGAAAATTGATTCACCATTAAGGAAGGGTAGACATCTGGGAAAAATCAGTGTTTAAGCCATGACTGGGGAAACAAAGGTGATAGCACCTCATAATGGTCAGTTACAAGTAAAGGGAATTGTGAAGACCTTAGGGGTACTAGGAAGTTGGAGGTCAAGGTGGAGCAATGAATCAAAACTATACAGTCATCTTGGAGAGCCCAAGTGAAACCCATGTATCAGTCATGCAAAAGAAGACGGAGTTGTGACAGTTTATCTCAGACAGGAAGCCTTATATACCTTTGTAATGACTGACTTTGTAGGTTACAGTTAAATTCAAGTTTGATGTTCCAAAAGCTACTGTAATGTGGCAATAAATCACATCTAAAATTGCTTAATTCTTATGAATTGCTAGAATCAATATTTTAATAGTTGAGGGGAACTACTGCAGCCCCTTCATTTTATAGATAAGAGAACTAAGGTCTACAAAACTTACTTTGACTTGTCTAAGATTACACAACTAGTTTTTAATGTAGATCAAGAGAAGATAATATACTTTTGAGATTCATTTTGTATGTGTGTGTGTGTGTGTACACATGTGTATCTAATATGGAGAGAACTTTAGGATTCATGTAATAAATAATATTGTTTTCCATTCATTTGAATAAAAATTATATACCTCTATTGAAAGAAATGATTATTTCTTGTATTTATAACGAATTATTGATTAAGAACTAAGCTTTTCCCCTTTCCTTTCTTCATTTAGAAATAAACACCTATAGGTTACTCAGGCAGCCTTTCAACTGCAGAAGTCATAATGAGATGAAATTTTGGGTGAAAATGATCCAACAAGAAAATTCAAATCTATTTAAAAAAGTAAAGAAATTCTTGTATACATATATATATATATATATATATATATATATACATACATACATACATACATATATATGTATCTTTAGCCAGAATCCATCAATTTATATATAAAATATATACACATGTATATATATGAATTATATATGAATTCATATATATATATATGTGAATACACACACATATATATGAATTGATGGATTCTGGCCATTGTGTTTTATTCAGACAGCCTTGGGTAAAAGCAGATTTTCCTTTCATCTAGATTACCCTAGGCAAGGTGTTATAGGTATAGATAAATCTCTTTGAGCAAGAATGAGTGATCATTTAAGTCTCCCAGACTCTCATTATTAGGACAAGTTCCCCTCTTCATTCTTTCATTACTTGTTAACCAATCAGAGTTGACTGCCATTCTAAGGAACACCCATTCTTCTAAGAGCATATAACAGTTAAGTTCTATGATGGGATCTTTGTCATTTAAGAATATCACTGACTCATTTTATTAATTATTGCTAGTACAATTAATAAAAATATTGCTTACCCAGGAACTATGTCTTCTGAACATTTTGCATATCATATTATCAGATAATGATTTTTAAGTAGATAAATCAATGAATGGAAATTGTATTGATAGTAAATAGAAATGGTGCATTACCTTTTGAATAATATTAATTTAAAATATTGAAAGTGTGACTACATAGTTTTGTGAATTTTATTTGTTAATACCTTTTTAGTTCCTTATAATACCTTTCTCATTTTCTTTGAATTTCCAGAAGTTTTTCTCTTCTATATTTTGAAGAGGTGAAACTAAATACAAGGTTGCTATCTTTGATGATACTATTACCATTTCTGTGAAAGCTATAAATAAGTTAAAGCCTTGTCACCAATTATGCAGATTCAGTTCATGAAAATTTCATAGTTTGATTCATATTGTTTTCTAACTAGAACCACCAGGGAAAAGTCCAAAATTAGTCTCTTGGAAAGAGCAATTTAAGGTGTTACATTCTTGTTATTGTACAGAGAAATATGTTATGTACATCTTCATTTAATATATTGTTATACATGTATTGGAAAGACAAAAAAAAACTTACCAACAAATTTTAGGTGATTTTTTTTCTTGTAGATTCCTCAAATTGTAGGAAATAATGTAAAAGTTTTAAAATGTTTTCAAAGGAAATAGAAGAATTCAAAGACAAATTTTTACAGTATGTGTGTATATATAGATAATATATGTATATAATTGTATGTATATTTTCATATATAGATATATATGTGTGTGGTTTTTTTTTGTGTGTAGGCATAAGTATTATGATAAACTTTTTTTTTTTGCCTTTATATCCATAATGCCTAACATAGTGCCTGCATCCAGTAGGCAGTTAATTGCCTGTGGAATCAATGAGTGAAATTTAATTCCAATCCTGAAACAAATTAATTAATAGTACCTTTATTATGCTATTTATTTCAGTTTAAAAAAGAGATCTAAGGGATATCAGCAAGTCCTAAACTAGAATCCTGCCATAGATCTTTACTAACAATGTTATTATCTTGGGCAGTAATTTAAACTTTCTCAGTCTGTTTCCTCATAGATAAAATGGAGACTATAGCACCTAACTTACAATGTTGTTTACAATGACAATTTCAGTGTTTTCATGATGAGTTGAGGATCAAATAATATGAAATAATATGTGTATATATATCACATCATTTGATTATATATACATATTTTGCATATATGTATGTATGTATCTGTATTATATATATATTTATGCACATATAGTTTCTTTGCAAGGAGCGGAAGAGGTACATGAGATAATATGGTAATATAAGAAACAAAAAATATCAGTGATAATGGTTTTTTAAATGGGATAAAAGTAATTAAACATAATCCCACCCCCCCAAAAAACCCACAGAAAACAGTACATTAGCCATTCTAAGATATATGAAATATTCAACACTCATCACCTTCCCTTCCAACTTTGCTAGGAACAGAGAGGTGAGTTTTCTTAATTTCTCTCCAAGAGCAAGTTTGGTATTTTAATTAAAGAGTTTTCAGTTTCTTTTTCATTTGTTTCCATTTATATTGTTTTAGTCATTAGTTAACTTTGTTTTTCTGATTCATTTTTGTGATTTTCAGAACAATTTTTGTGATTCAAATTGTTTTCCAAGATGCTTTTCTCTTCACAATTCCATCAATATTGTGTTGGTAGGCCTATCCTCCAGAAGCTCTTGTAACTTTATTTTTTCTCTTTTATCATCTTAGCTAATTTCCTGGATGCAACTTCTGAGAGAATTGATTATTTCCCTTTTATTAATAAGCAACAATTAATTGAGATTAAGATTTTCTCTTATCTATTTACTCATTTGGCAATCAGCTTCATATGTGGGTTATTTGCTCATCATTTGAAGGACATTTTTGAAATTTGAGATTGCCCAAATCCTTGGGATAAATGTTTTCGATCTTATTAGGACTCCATCCAACTAGAAGACCTTACAAAGATGGAATTTTTAACCCACCATCATTTATTGTTCACTAACTGAGTAGAGGACAGAATCTTTTACTTAAGATTCCCACCTCCCCATCACCCAAGCTGGAGTAGTCTGGGCAAGTCTCTTTGTCCATGAGTGATATATCCAGTCCCTCATTAGAATAGACCTACCTTCGTTACAATATTCATTTTCTCATTAATTGTTAACCAATTAGAGTTGATCACAGCACCAGGAGGCCTCTATAAGGAGTCTCTCCTTTATGAGAGAAAGCCAAATGACTACCCTCTTATTATCTCCTAGCTATAATTAATAAAATGAGTAGTTGCCCAGAAATTATGTCTCTATGACTTTTCATATATCACACTTCAATCAATTATTAAACTTTTATTAAAATTACTTTATATCAGGCACAATGCTAAGCACTTGAAACCTCAGTGATAATGTTGATTTGAATTTCTGTTAGAATTTCTCCAGAAGAACAGAGTTCCATTGGTAGTTAATAATGTGTGTGTTTTTGTGTGTGATAGCATTTGATTATCTATTAATGAAAGATTATTGAGGACTTATTCTTGAAGTTAAACTGGTTCTTTGTGACCCTTTTTCCTTTTATAGGTATTTAATATATCTTGCATAGAATTTTGTCAAAAAATAAATGTTCAGTTCATTGGCTTACTATATACAAACTTGACTCCCTTCCTTTTATTATATTTATTTATTCTACCATTCTGTGGTATCTCTCCCTTCTCCTTTTTAGCAATCTTATCTGACCATTATTCAATACCTGAGATCATATAGACCCTTTGAACTTAAGAAATCGATTAGTAGCCTAGAATCACATAATGCTAATGTGCTAAAGACTTAAAAGTTAGTCTCATTTAACAGATGAGTAAACTGAGACTGAGAGAGTTCAAGAAAATATAATTATTAAGTTCAGGAATTGCTTTCTCCCTATTCCTGTACTTTTTTCATTTTATCAGATTGTTTTAAATTTTGATTTTTCAACAAAATTAAGTACAGAATAAGCTTAACCTAAGAAAACATATATGAAAATTATTCTACATGGTTTTGTTTGCAGAAGTGACAAAGAATGGGTGGGGCACAGTATCAGACCTGTCTGATATATGGGTTGTTATAGGTAAAAGTTTTTTCTTCTTTCAAATAATTGTCATAATCAATTTCTTTTGGGGACATTCTTTTTGTACATTAAGAAAGGAAAATAAAAAAAACAAAAGATAAAAGAATTTAATTTTCAAAAATCTAATCTTGAAACTCCACAAATGATCTACCATCAAAAACATTAAAAGGAAAGCAAATAAAATCCCATTATTTAATTAGTCTTGAGACAAAGACATGTAGCATACAAGAATTAAGTAATTTACAGAACTTAAAAATTATTTCAGGATTTTTTCTTATTCTAAATGTTATAACTATTTCTTGAAAAGCTATCCTAAGAGAAAGAGAAACTCTCAAAGTGCTGAGCAGAGAAAGGCCAGAGAGAATAATATAATAAAGTTTTATATCTATGGGGAATGACATGGATAAAATCTGTTATTGAAAATCCAGAATTTCATTTTTGAAGATTTGGCAGAATGAATGAGATTTGCTAATAATGCTGTGACCAAAATAGCACCCTATGTAACAATCAGCTCAATATATTTGGGACATTAAGAACAAATCTGTCTGTTTTTTCCTCTTCAATTATGCTATGTAGTCATTAAGACTGAAGAATGATCTTATTTTTCAAAAGTGAAACCAATTCAGGACACTGAATCTAAGTAATTGAGGGACTTTGCTTTTAAAAGCCTGGTATAGAATCTCCCACAATATTATTGCTCTTTGGGGGTTTCTTTATAAATTTCTTATTAATAATTCATTAACATAACGAGTCCTATTCTCAGGTCTTCTGAATGTTTGTGGTTTATTCACTGAAAAAAAGCCAGCTTTTTTTGGATCATCTATCTCACTTCTTCCACATACTCTTTTCATTTTTTTTTCATTTTCATGATGATTCCAAATAACCTTATAGCAACATACAGAATGTTAGAAGTAGGTTTAAGGCACAAGATGTGGTATATTATGGGGGGGACGAGGGAAGGGGGAAGGGAGAACTGGCTCCAGAGTCAAAGAATGTGAGTTCAATTGTATGAACATGGACAAGTCCCTTAACCTTTAGCCTCAGATTCCTCATATGTAAAACAAATAAGAGCTACTGCTACTTTCTTCATCTTCGTCTTCATCTTCACTTCTGCTGCTACTTTTCTCCTTTCTCCTTCTCTTCCCTCCCTCCCCCTCTTCTGTCCATCCCCTTTATCCCTCTCACCCCTCTCTTCTCTTCTCCTCCTCCTCTTTTTTCTCCTCCCTCTCCTTTCTTTTTCTCTCCCTTCTTCTTCCCTCCCCCTCCTCCCTCTCTCCTCCCACTTTACTCTTCCTCCTCCTCCTACTTTTTTTTCATTCTCCTCCCCCTTCCTCCCTCTCTCCCTCTTCCTCCTCTTTCCCCCTCCTCCTTCCCCCTCCTCTCTCTCTCTCTTCCCCCTTTCCCTCCTCCTTCTTCCTTCTTCCTATATTCTCCTCCCTCCTCCCTCCTCTCTCCGCTCCTCTTTTCCTCCTCCTCCTCTTTTGAGGATCCATTTACCTCTAGGTATTTGTATATATAGAAATGTATTAGTGAGTTCAGTAGTGTAGTGGATGTTGGCTCTTTCACTTAATCAGAAAGCTGTGAGTGTTTTAACAGGTTTTATTGATATCTTTTGTCTTTATATCATCTAAATTTTCCCCACTACACCTTCTTTTTCCTCCCCCCAAAGATTCATCCTTCTTAAAAACAGAGAAAAGAGAAAATCAACAACTGTTATCTTTTGCCTTCTTTCCTTCTTTCTTTCCTCCATTGGTAGTCTGTTCCATTGGTCCTCAAAGACTTATTTTTGACAACTAGAGGCCTATCTTTATGGCTTCTAGGGATTGAGGAGCTTGTGTGCTTTATTAATAACACCTTCAAGATCTGAAACTTGATAGACAAGTCTTCTCTCTAGATTCTTTTCCAATTCCCTCTACTATCTTCCCTGTCTGAGCAGGATTCAGGCCTTTCTCTATCATAATCCCTCCTCCTATTGGCATTCAGATACTTATTTGGTATTTTGTAGGCAATTAAGCTCTGAATTTATCTAGGATTGAGTCTAATCTGCAGAATGGCATAAAATATAATTTTGTATCTTATGTTGTCTCTGTCCCAAGTATACTCTGGAAAAATCTAAGAATAATCTCTATAGATGATGGTAAAAGGGTATTTTGTATCATATGTAAGCATTAAAGATAACAATGCATTTAGTGATAATAGGATGGCCTTTATTTTAGCCCAATGATGATGCATAAAACTCAAGAGAAAACATCCCCATATGACATATCTATACTCTCTCTCTCTCTCTCTCTCTCTCTCTCTCTCTCTCTCTCTCTCTCTCTCTCTATATATATATATATATATATATATACACATA
>JAJPUD010000411.1:668572-720991 GCA_023553655.1 Myrmecobius fasciatus
GTGTGTGTGTGTGTGTGTGTGTGTGTGTGTGTGTGTGTGTGTGTGTGTGTGACAGAGAAGGAGAGGGAGAGACAAAGAGAGACAGAGACTGAGATTGTCCTGATTTTTGGTCAGGGCCTATGTTTTTATCAGTGTAGACTATTCCTTGTATATAAAAGAATATAGATCTGTAATGTTTGGTCATAGAGACTAGCCTGAGGCACTAAGAGGTTAAGTGAATTGCCAATGGTAATAAAGCTAGTTTGTGTCAGAATCATTCAGGTCTTTTTGGCTTCAAGGCTCTCCCTCTATCCATTATACCATGATGCCTCAGTAGGAAGGAGATGATAATAAAAAAATCAATTTTCTTTTTTTCTTAAAGTAGTAAATGATATAGAATGGAGAAAAGAAATGAATCATTTGGAATGTATCTATATAACCCCCTCCAACACTGCCAGTTACTTTGGTGGATTCAATCCTCAAAGAGTAGCTGACTACTTTTCCTCAGAGTAGTTCCAAAGGTAACCCATGGGCATTGGAGATGGTTTCTAATATTCTTGTTCATGTGCACCCACCCAGTGTGCTATTTGGTATCAAGTAATTAGCCAGAGTTAATTAGTTTTTAAACAGAAGCATCTTAAAATGGAATAACAAAACTCTCTGCCTTCCATTCTCCCCATCCCCATTGTGAACTCCCACCCAAGAACACTGGGACATAATCCACCACAAGTATATAATCTGGAGAGCTGAAATAAGTGAGGTGGTCCTGGTCAAAATCTATCTATGTACTAAGAATAAGAAAGCTAATAAGTCTTCTGGTAGTTTAAGGAAAAATGAGAATCCTTCCTCCTCTATTTTCTTTTTGACTTGCTTGGTAAGTATTATGGCAGTGTTCTAGGGATTATCTATGACTGGAATGGACTGACAAAAAAAAGGCAAAAGAATTATATGTATTTTTGGAAAATGAATTGCTTTTATAAAATTTTGGGGGTTTGGGGGTGATCTGGAATAACTTAAAAAATGAGTATCTGTTTTAATACATTAAGAAAAAAAGTATAATGACAGGATATTAGATAAAACAATATTATTTTGGAGATATTATTAATATCCCAAGCCCTGTGGGCAGAGGGCAAGGGATCTCAGTATTAGATTGAAAGCTCCTACTACAGATTCTGAACTCCTTGAGGATAGGCACTGTCTTTTGCCTTTTAGATATATCTTTTACATGTATCTCCAGCACTTAGGACTGTGTCTGGCACATTATATGTACTTAATAAATGTTTATTGACTGACCAATCTCCATTGTTGAAAATAGAATTTGCCTTTTAACCTCCCTATGTACATGGGAACTTATGGTGCTGAGGATTTTATCTCATGCCCTTCCCAAAATATATTTGGTAGAAGATGTAGTACTACTTTAGAGTGTATCTGTAATTGAGATAAACTGGGGGAAAGAGGAGAAAAGAAATCAGGAAAATATAGTACCAAAAAGAATAATAGATTTTTCTGGTGCACCTCATCCCTTTGCCCCTTAAGGGCTTCATCAGTCATGCCTTCCCCTACACCTTTCTCTATTATTGCACATGGAACAAATTCAGTGGAATAGGTAAAATAGGCAGGGAAGATCAGTAAGCAATCTATCCCATGGCATAATTCTATCTATGTGTGTTTTTTGGAGATGGGCAGATAGGCTTCTCATTAATTGGACATCCTATCTGTTGTCCAATTAACATTAATAGTCTAATTTTTTTGTTTTTAGGGATATTAAATAGTATGTGGTTTAGATTGATACTGTGACACATTCTGTTGGACAGCTTTGTCTTTAGTTTATAAATTCCCTTTCTGACCATTATCACTCTACTGAATTTGCTCCAGATATAAGAATTTCTACTCACAGGTCTGATCTTTGCATTCCCAGTTCATAGCAAAATGCCTTGAGGGATATAATATAATAGGTGAACCTAGAAGAAGTAAAACTAAATATAGTGCCCATATAGTAAATAACATCATAAAATTTATTTAACTAACCAGATTGTCAAAATAATACTTTTATCTTTTCTGTGTTCCCCAGTTGGACTCCTATTGCTAATAATTTTTCTTTGGACCTAAGTTCTTCATAGTAAATTATTATTGAGTTAAGCATTTATTAGGTACTTTCTATGTTCCTGACACTGTGTAAAGAACTGAGCATAAAAGATAAAGGCAAAAATAGTCCTTGCTCCAAAGAGCTGGGAAAATAGTTTCCAAATAGATGGAAGTAACCATGTATTTACAAGATAAAAATAGGCTGAATTGAAGCCAATCACAGAGAGAAGACCCTAGTATTAAAAGAGACTGAGAAAGACTTCTTACAGCATGAGGAATTTTAACTGAGACTTAAGAGATTCAAGGGAATCAAACTGGCAGAGATGAGGAGATAAAGCTGTAGGCATGAGGACCTTATATGCAAATTCTGAGTTGGAAGTTGGAGTGTTTTGTGCTAGGAGTACCTAGAAGATCAGTTCCAATGGGTCACCAAAAATGGTCAAAGGGAATAATGTATAAGAAGCTTGGGAAGATAGGAAAGGGCTAGGTATTAAAAGCCAGAGTAATAGTGAGGAATTGGAATTTATTGGATGGGGAGGTGGCTTGTTCAGATATATAGAATTTTGCTCATGGAAAAGGATGCAATAGATTCTACTTTTTGTACCTTGTTTTCTGAAAACATCACATATCTGTCTAGGATTTTTTTAAACAGCATATTGCTGAGTTTTGTAACTAAGTATATTGGAAAATACTCAGAGGACTAAAATAATTCTGAAGTACTTAGATTATAACTTTAGAAAAGATTTAGTTAATACTGACCCTGCATGCAAATATAAATAGAAAAAAAAGGCTTTAATCTTTTTAGTCTCATATCATGCTTTATAGAATTATGCTTTCTGGATATTTATTTTCAGCAAGATATTTTTTCTCTTTACTCTTGTGTGAGCTGCATGCTATACCGATGACTTGCATAGATTCACCTTTGTAAGATATTTTACCCCTTTCAGAATATGCTTCCTCTAACCATATCTCTGTATGAATGTTACTCTAATGGTGACAGGCAGCTTGTTCTCTGCAACTTTCAATGAGTCTTCTCCTGGGCTCCAAACCTTTGGGAAACTTGAAGCTGTTTTCTTGACTTTTTTGACCAATCTTTTCTCTTGTGGTTAGTTTGCATAATAGTCTTTTTAAATGCATAAAATAAAGCATATAGGAGTACAAAGAAAACCAAAGCTAACATTTTATGTATATGTGTGTATAGTGTGTGTGTGTGTGTGTGTGTGTGTGTGTGTGTGTGTGTGTGTGTATGTTTTCTTCTTTGAGTTTACAGATTCTCTGTCCATGATCCACAGACCTATCCTTTGAATCTCAGGTTAGGATCCAGGCTCCCTCTGCTCTGAAAGGGATAAGGCCCAAGAACATTAATGTCAGCCTCTATGATCAATTCCTGAACCTGATATTCTCAAGCTGCTCCTAGCACAAATCTCATCCACTTTTCTCCCTTGCTTTTTGGTTTGAAAACTAGTCATTGGACTTCCCACCAAATTCCCCTGTCCAGGATTCCCCCAGGTCCCCAAATAACTGAAAGATCACACTAAGCCTGGGGCCAGCAATCAATTGCCAAATTTGTGTGGAGTTATTATTCATGTTCTATCCTTGGGAAAATAGTTTACTAGAAACATGCTCTGGGATCAGTTTGTAGGGGAATTAAATGTAATTATATATGACTGCTAGGTGACACAATGGATAGAGTGCTGGGCCTGGACTCAGGAAGATTTGAGTTCAAATAAGCACAGATACCAGTTGTGTGACCCTGGCCAAGTCAATCTTGTTTGCTTCAGTTTCCTTATCTATAAAACGAGCTGGAAAAGAAAATGGTAGTATCTTTGTCCAAAAGAAAGAAATCGTAGACTATGATATAATTGAAATGACTGAACAATAAAAACTGTGTATCTATATCTAAATATCTATTGTCAACATATGAGAGAGCAATTGATAATTGTTCATTATGCCCAGTCACAAAGCGTATGTTATGGACAGGTATTCGAGATTAATCCTTTAATTTATTTTCTTCTTATTATTATTATTAATTATATTATATAAATTATATAAAATTATTATTATTATTATTAAGAGATGTTTGACAGAAAATATAGCAGCAGGATATTTGTGATTGTTTTCAGTGGTCAGAATTTTGTTGTCATTACCTGACCCCATACAAGTGATCAAAAAGAATGCTAATAAAGCATACTGAATTATTGTTCAGTTGTGTCCATTTCTTTATGATCATATGGATCATAGTATACTAATACTGTCCATGGGATTTTCTTGTCCAAGGCACTAGTATGGCTTGCCAATCTCTGTCTCTAATGCTTTATGGCAAATGGAGCTGAAATGGCTTGTTCAGGATCACATGGCTAGTTAGTGTCTAGTCCAAGGCTATTTGAATTCAGGTTTTCTTTCCAAAACCATATTAGGAGAGTCCTATGAATAGGCATTTGGAGGGAGGAAAAATATTTAATTCTGTAATATAATTAATTATTATAGGATAATTTTCTCAATAATATAAAATTATAAGTATATTATTAGTGGACTTTAGAGGTATAACTAGGACTGGGCTTCTGAAGAGAATGTATTGGGGTCTGCTTCTTCCTGCTTTCCCAGCTCCTCTATAGTTTCTTAAAGGTCCCTAGCATTGTCCTCAACCACTAAAATGTGACTTCCCTGTTTCCTGACCTGGCCCAAGGTCAACATTCCCAGTCAGTCCATTCACTATCATGCCCTTCTTAAGTACCTCAGTGTACCTTTAAAAATATTATATATATATAAAGTACCTTTATATAATGGCCCACTGAAGCCATTATATAAAGGATTTCTATATAGAATTTTCACTAAATCTATTTTTGAGGAAGACAACTGGCTTTTTGCCAAGCCTTTTCAGCAGATCCCTCTTCCTAGGTACTTGGAAAGTCCAGTGCTGCTTAGCTGTACTTTGAGAATGTAGGAGAATTCTCAGTCACTGTGGTTCTTCCCTTGACCTTATTTCAAGTGACCAGAATGGACCGTTTAAGAGGCTCAGAGGAGCTGACCCCATAACTGTGACCTCCACCTCCTCAAGTCCCAGACTCTTAACTGCCAGGGACTGTCCAGGTTAGCTCTGGTGACCAGGACTGGAAGAGGTCTTTGTGCCTTAGCAGCAGAAAGAAAATCGATATTCTACAGATAGAGAGCATGCTATTTCATCTCTGGCATGCAGATTTATAGGAATGATGATCAATTTCTTTATTCTATTTTATAAGAACAACCACGATCTTAAATATTATTCATGTCAATGGGACATTTCTCTATTTTTTAATTTTATTTTTAAATTATATAATAAAACAAGTATTTTTATAACATAATACAATAAAAAAGATGATTGTATATGAAACTGCAAATCTACTATGCACAACTTGCTATTCCTTTTAAATATGCAGCAAAATTATCCTTTTTTTCCTTTTTTTCTTCCTTTTCCCACCCTAGAGATGACTACCGTTAGATACAAATAGGTATATATGTGTACCTACACATTATGTATGTATATATAAGTATATATACAAGTAAACATATTATTCTATACATACATCTATTTATCAGTTCTCTGGAGAAGATGGTGCATTTTTCATATGTTCTTTATGGCTAATTTGAGTATTTATAGTTGACAAAATATTTTATTCATTCAAAGTCACATTTTTAAGTTTGTAATACA
This sequence comes from Myrmecobius fasciatus, assembly GCA_023553655.1. Lineage (NCBI taxonomy): Eukaryota > Metazoa > Chordata > Mammalia > Dasyuromorphia > Myrmecobiidae > Myrmecobius > Myrmecobius fasciatus. Next base: position 674,325 of record JAJPUD010000411.1, read on the forward strand.
TCATATAATAGAAGAAATAGATGAAGACACATCAATGGAAGACCTGGAGAAAATGATGATTATAACTCTTATATACAGGCTATTTGTTTTGGCTAGAATGTCTATGAAAAAAATAAATCAAAGTAGCACTACATGGGGAAAAAATTGCAGTGAGATTGTAAAATTCAATGTCAGAGGTACCAAATCATGGACATTGTAGAATCAGAAAGCTCGAAATATTTCTCCCTATGCAGTATTATAGAAAGACTTTTGTTCTGGATACAGAGAATCCATGTCTACATCCATGGAGGTAACTAATTTAAGATCTCAGAAGTTCCATTTTTAATTACCTGTTTAAATAAAATTAAAAAGAGAGGTTAGATTGGATGGCCTCAGACTTTCCTTCCAATTCTAAATGCATGATCAGATTTCTTGACAGGAGGGAAATGAGAGAAGGAGAGGGAAAATAAGTGATTGTTTTTGCACATACCTTTATTTTATATTTTCATATAACCAGTATTCAATTCCACCACAAAATTTGATGGTTTAAATCAATCAAAAAGGGAAGTAAAAGATTTTTTGTATGGTGTTGCTTCTAAAAGTACAGAAATATCGAAGATTATTTCATTATCTTCTTAAACTAAGAATATTGAGAAAAGAAAAGAATAGAGGTTATATAAAATAAAAATGCAGATGGTGTGATGCAATTTCTGTAGCTCTAATGAAATTCTATGAATTTGGCAAACTTAATCTCTCCATCCTCCTGAGTATACATAATATGCATATTTTAGGCATAAAAATTCATATACCATTAGTAAGATGGGAAAGTTTTTTCTTCTGGGAAACCTCTGACCTTCCAGACTCCCATGGTACCTTTTCAAACTTGTGTCAAACTTTTTCAATAATAAAGGCTCTTGTTTCTTATGGCAAAGCAAAGCAATGATAAGAAGGTCAGCCTGCAGAGTTCAGCAACCTTTTAGCGGGGTAATATTGGAGCCATAAATACCCCCTCTTCACAGCTACCTTACCTACACCTCTATATATTTCCCCATGTGCATGCTTCCTTCTTTGATCTCTCTATGTATCCTTTTTTCTCCACTGATACTGACTGTATTTTGGAAGTATGCCTTAGGTTTATAGGGGAAATATTTGTCTGCATTGTGTCCTCAAACAAAACTTAAAGGTAATTATTGGTGGAGGACTGTAAATTATAGTTTTAAGGGTATAGACCTTCAAAGTGTCTTGTACCTAGGAAACATGATCTGGGGATTCAGCACGATGAGTTAGATGGTATCAAAAGGTTCTGTTATGTGGGAGAGTATGATAAGTATACTGACCTCATATAATTCACTAATAAAATTATTTTAAAGCTAAATCTTGGTAAGACATTTTGAAAGATTAAATGCTCAGGAAATTGCATTGTCTTATGGTTTTGCCTAGAATGAGGAAATCCTAGGTATATCTGAGAAAGTTTGTCAGTTAAAAAGAAAAAAAAATGAGTATATAAATAGTTTTGTGTAAATTTAAAAAAATAAAAAATTAAAGAAAGATTTGATCATATTACAGATTTTGAGATGGAAGGGACTAGCAAGGTCATCTATTACCCTCAATATATAAATGAGGAACAACAGCTCAGAAAGGTTCAATGGCCTGCCCAAGATGAGGAAGGTAGTAAATAGCACAGCCAGGATTCACACTTAAAGCCTGGATCTCCAAATCCAACTCTTTCCCCACCATATTATATTCCTAACTATTACTGCAAAAGATGATCACACCAATGAAATTACATATCCTTTACATATTGAAGTACAATTAATGTTTAAATCTTAGGCTTATCTCAGCTCATAGAATTACTGATCTAAAATTAAAAGGGACCTCAAAAACCATCAAGTCTAAGATTCTCATTTTATAAATGAGGAAACTGAGTTTGAGGGAGGTTAAAAATTATTTGCCTCAAGTCACTCAATTTATAAGGTAGTTGTCAAGGAATGAAAATATGATAAGTGTCTTTAAGAAATCACAAAGCTTCACCCTAAATATCTCATATTTTATGATAGGTAGAATTTAGAGTTTCTTGAATCAGTCTCTCAACAAGCATTTATTAAGCTTTTTTTATGTGTCTGACACTACTAGGGATATAAACATGACCCTAGGAAGCAAACCCTGTGAAGGTGCACTATGACAGTTGTTCCTGCAAGCACCATAACCACAACTACTGAAGACTTAGAAAAGACAATTCTTGCCATCAAATGGTGTAAAATATGGTTTACCATTAGAGATTATCATAAGGTATCAGTGGAAATAACATTAGATAAGGGGCTTTAGTACTGTACCCCAGGAAGGGAAGGGAAGAAAGGAAATACACATTTATTTAGTGCCTATAATGTACTAGAAACTGCTTCTTGCTTTTACAAATGATACCTCATTTGATATAAGGATTTAAGAACCATGGGATTTTTCCATCTTATTTGTGGCTGAAATTTTCCATGTGTGTTCCTGAGTGTAGAGACTGTCTTACTTTCATATTAGAATCACTAGACTTTGAATATAAGAAGCACTTAATAAATGCTTCATTTATTCACTTATTTAAATGTAAGGGATGAAATACTCTCCAAGCCTAAAGAGTTTACATTTCAGTGAATAAAGCATCTGTATAATCAAATATAGACAAAATACAAAGAAAATGTAAAGACAAAATAACTAAATACATGGTAATTCAGGACAAGGGATCGTAGGAGTTGAAAGGACAGGAGAAACTATGGAGAAGGTAGTGCTTAAACTGATGATCATAGAAGCCCTTTCTTACCTAAAGGAAGCCAGAGATCCTAAGCGGCAGAAATGAAGAGGGAATGCATTTCAGACTTAGAGAACAGTTCAAATGGAAAGGCACAAATACTAGTGATATAATATTATGAGCAAAGTAGAGAGAAGTCAGTTTTCCTGGACTACAAAGTGTGAGAAGGGAAGAACTATGTAGTGAAGCTAGAAAGGTGGGTCAGGGCAAGGTTGTAAAGGGCTTTATAAGCTAAATAGAGGAACTTTATATTTTATTCAAACAGTAACAGGGATCCATTGAAGTTGAGAGAAAGAGACAGAGAAAGAGACAGACAGACAGAAAGAGATAGACACAGAGAAGGGTAGAGAGAAGTGGGAAAGGGAGAGAGCAAGAAAGAGAGAGAGGGAGAGAGTATGTGAAATGTGATAATAGTGCATAATGAAAATCCTTTTGGCTATTGAGAAAACTGGATGGTGGTGGGGAAATGTCTGTGGTTTAGAAAACAAATAGGTGGCAATGCAATCATATTTGGGTGATGATATTAATATAAAAATAATTTGCCATCAAGCATAACTGAGAAGAAATATGATTCCACTGCTTTATACTAGAATCAGAACTTGGACAGATCTGCAATCTCACTAACCCAAACCTCCAAAGGTATTAATGGCTTAACCTTATATATCCAGATATTGATGACATTACAAAGAGATGAGAATGTTTATTATCTCAGAAAAGTATGATATGTGCCACTGCATTATTTTAAAATAAATATCCATTTTTAAAAGAAAAATATAAAAAGTATTGCTAAGGATCACTGTATTATCAAAACCTAAATAACAAATACAGGAGGAAAAGGAAAGGGGTGAAAACCCACAGGCCAACTATCTCATGTTGCAAAAGTAGAATAAAATTAAGTGAGATTGATCTTGTGGGTATCTAAAGCAGCTGAAGCAACCATAAATCTTTTCCTCAACATTAGCCTCAATGCTTTGCATTGATAGTTGAACTTAAGTGTAACTGCCATTTTTTTCAGATCCTATCAAAGGATAGAGCCATTTTTTATCTGATATATTTAAATAGTATATATTATATGCACATATCCTTCTAAATTTGTTCCTCTTGTCTAGTTCATAGTAAATGAAAGTTCTTGGTATCATTATTTTGCTTTGTACATTAAATTCTCAACCTTGAAAATACTTGAAATAAACATTAGAAGCCCATGCTGACTATATTACTTCAATAGAATGGGGAAGGATGAAGTGAGCCTGAGAAGTGTCAGACATGTACAAGAAATACCTGGGTTCACCCTTCTTGGCAGCATTCTCTTAAGGTGACAGTGTGTTTCTTGTCATCTGAGAGATTATCAACTCACAGCCCTGCAATCACAGAATTCCCATGTGAGATCTGAAGCAGATTTAAATGTAATTGGAAAACATAATGATAATGTGAATCCGTGGTTTTCTAAGTCAATTTGTGGTTGCAAGTATCCCTTTTTATTTGTGACTAACCTACTGTTCTAAATGATCATGTCATGCATTTTGCATGGAAATGTCTAGAAAATACTTGGCACTTCCTATATCTCAGTCCTCTGTAAATCCTTTAAACTTGGAATGAAATCCTTCAAAAGTCAGACTGAAATGGATGGAGAACTTTTAGGATGGATTGAGATTAAATCACTTAACTGGATTTCCTTGTTTGAATTTTACAATAATCCATGATCCAATTCAATAGGATGCAGATTGTCTGGGAAAAAAATAAATCTATTGAATTTGGGTGACTGACTTAACAAACCTGAAGTCTATATTAGAAGATTTAGATTTAAATTTAAAATTGGTATGTTAACTAATAATATGACTGAGTCTAATAATCTTAACATTAAGAGTGGAAAAAACTATTGGAGAAAATAAAAACATAGACTTATAAATCTGACAACAAATCATATAAAAATTTGCTTTATCATCACTATGTCCTTTTATTTAAAAAAAAACCCCTCGTAATCTTAAAATCTAGTCAAGATCAGAGTGGAAAGACTGGTAGCAGCAAAACAGAACATTGGAATTCTGCCCAGAAAGGGTGTTGGATCCATTCCTGTATGTGTGCCTAGATTCACTTTGCACAAGACGGTAAAAGCACTACCAGGCATTGGCTCAGAAAGGAAATTTAGCCATGCATGTGCAAGCCATCTGTTGGAGGCATGAGGGATTTCCTTTTCCTCACATACTGAGAATCTAGGTTCTCTCCAGAACAACTTAGAATACATATAGCTTAAAGAAAAGAAAATAACAGCAACAATAAAAGAAACCTGCATTTTGATCTATAGTGTAATAGTTTAAATCTTCATTGTTTGACTTAAAAGAAAATAGTCCTTGATTTAAATCAAAGTTAAAGTTAAGTGGCAGGAAAAAAATGAGAATTACAATAAAGATTGCCTTCACTTGCCAAAATAATTAGTCTATTAACTAAATGAGCACATCTGTGATATTACTTTTCTTAATTCTCTTTATTTTACCTTTACCCAGATTTACGTAAAATACAAAGACTTGTATACTGTGGAACCCAACAATGCACGTCAGCTGGTGGAAATTGCAGCCAGGGACATTGAAAAACTACTAAGCAACAGATCCAGAGCCCTGGTGGTGAGTTTAAATTGGATTAATTTGTTTTCTTCTGTTTTTGATACATTTAAATTTTTTCACATTAAATCTGAAGATTGAAGGGGTTATATTCAACTTTGTAAATCTTTCTCTTGGGTATTTACTATGTAACATATTAATTTTTTCCTCTATGGATATATGTTGGACATAGACTCATGAGTTGGTTTACTTACCTGTTAGATGGTTATTCATGACATAATTTTTAAAAGAAGATGGGGGGAAAGCAATTTAAATAAACAAAAAACAACCTATGAACAATTATGACTGAAGTAGGCCAATCATTATTGCTCGTGATTTGGAGAATGTAAATAAATAAAACTTGAAAGTTTATTGAATTTAACTTCCTTTTAAAGATTTATATATGTTTATTACATAAATGAAAGCTTATTTGTCTAAAACAAATAGTTGTTCAACTATTTTTGGTTATTTAAGTAATAGTGGCAATTTAAGTCAATACCTCTCAATATAGCATTTCCTACTACCATCTTTTGAGTGATATAATAGCAGTCAAGTTATACAGTACAATGAGAAAAGAATATATCATATCTTTACATGTTTGAATTAGAACGTAATCCCATTGAGAGGAAACATTGCTCCTTCCTATCCTTTGAAACTTAAACTCCAAAAAACACTGGACCTACATGAAATCTGTTGGGGAAAGGAGTTTGAAGAGAATCAATATATATATTAAATAATAGGTGATAATTATTTTTGTTAAAGGTATAGTAATTGACTTAAATGTTATTTGTCACATTGTGTTTGTGTTTACGCATACACATTTCCAGGTGTGCATGTGTGTGCATGTATATGTGAAGGGGGAAAAGGAGGAAGGGAGAGAGAATTATTGGATGTTAAAGCCATTTCAAAGAATGAAAATAGGAAAAAAAAGTCACAAAGACAAGGGACATTTTAATGAACTGAACCACTGGTGATCTATTTTAATTAATCACAAGATGGCATTTTTAATCATGCACAAATAGGTAGAAGAGATTGGTGACATAAAAAAAAACTCAATTCCTCTGAGTATAACTTAAGAGGAAAACAAATATTATTGAGCAACCAAAGGGTGTATAGCCTGATGCTACATATTATGATTCTTGCCTTCAGTGAGTTTGGAGCAAGATGGGGAAGGGGGCATAACATAATGTGAAAAACAAACAGCTTATAATGAATTTTGTTTATATAGAATGGTTGGACAGTGGGGTTATTGAATATTTTGGTTAAAATAGATTTCCCCTTAAAAAGTGTTTTTTTAATCATTGTTCTGTCATAGACCCTTTGAATAGACTAGTGAACCCTATGGACTCCTTTTAATTATATATATATATATATATATATATTTTAAAATGTATAATCAAATGGAATGTTAAATTTCACCCAAAGGTTAATAAAAATAAAAATGCATTTTTTCCTACATCAAAATTCACAGGACATTTCCACCCTCTCCAATCTTTCCACATTTCTTGTGGACTTCAGGTTAAGGACTCTTGCAGTTCTAAACATACTACATTAGAATTACTAATTTTCTAAGAATAATAATAAAAATAAACTTAAGCTATGCTTAAAACGATTTACTCTTCCTTTCATGCAGGAAGAAATTAAAGCTCTTGCAGTGCTTCTGCAGTGCTATAGTAATAGTTCACATTTATATAGTATTTTAAAGCTTACAGAGGCTTTCTTCACAATAGTTAAGTAATGTATTATTATCCTATTTTTTAAAAAACTCAAGAGTGGTTTTGCGATTGCTGATGGGCATTAAGCTAGTAAATAATAGAACTGGGAAGTGGACCTACATCTCCTGAAGTCTAGTTCAGTTCTGTGATTTTAGGATTGTTCCCATCTCAAACAGTGCTACACATAAAGTGGGTATAAGACTGGGTTAAATCTTACTATTTATTGAGGAAGTGAATTAAATTCTACTTAAAAAGTGCTACTAAGTTAGACGAGCTAGAAATCTCAGTGCAGGAATCTCAATTAATTCCTGAAAAGGACCAAAATGATATTACTTGACTGTGGCTGATCAGACCAATATGAGCATTGAAGGCTCTACCACAGATTGGGCACAAATAGTCCATATGAGCATTTAGAGTGGAGAAGTCACTAAATTTATGCTTCTCACAGACATATCATGATAGATATGGATATATAGGTATATATGTATAGATATGTAGATATAAGCACCTATATTTCAACATTGTTTCCCTTTTGGGCAGCATTTTTATCTACTATGAAAAAAAATCCTTAAATTATCTCATTTGTGATTTTTCCTTAATCTGCTTGAACTTGGCACTCTTCCCTTTACTAAAAGCATTTAATATCCCTCTTTCAGCATGTATCTTGATGTTTTCTATGTACACTTTTGTGTCCTGCTATATTTACCTTCTTTGTCAACTATCTTCAGAAGGAGATTTAATGGAAATACTATAAAATTCTGCTGCATATTCTTTTATACTAAAACTTTCCATTTCAGGGTTAAATAGGTTTTTTGGGTGGAAGTGAAACAGTGGAGAGAACACCAGGCTTGGGGGCAGCCAGATGTCACAGTAGGTAGAAAGAGCACTTGCCTTCATGTCAGGAAGATCTGAGTTCAAATGCAGCCTCAGACACTTAACTCTCACACTAGCTTTGTGACTTTGGGAAAGTCACTTAATCCCAATTGTCTTGCAAAATAATAATAATGAATAAAAACAACACTAGACTTGGAGTCAGAAATACCTGACTTATTTGACCCTATTAATTGTATGACCCTCAGCAAATCATTCTACCTCTAATTTGCTTCAGTTTTCTCCTCTATAAAATGGGAATAATAATGGCACTCACTATCCTGGTTGTTGTGAGATCTACATAAGATAATAATTGTAAAGTACTCACTTAACAATGTCTCACTTAACAGGCACTCAGTACAAGGTAGTTATCATTGCTGTTGTTGTTATTAAATAAAGTTATTAAAACTTAAACCTTCACTAAAAATATTGTGGCACCAAAATATGAGGGATTTTATTCTTGCAGGGAATTCTGTATGAGGAACTCTTTTTATATTTTCACAATTTAAGGGCTTGGAGAATTGCCAGGGGTCATGGAGAAGTTGTTAAGATTTGTGCCAGGGTTTGCTTTCCTTTGCCCAAACTAAGCAGTCTCTCCTGTAGATACTGAGAATAAAGTAGTGTCTGGCATACCATAAGCTCTTAGTAAATGTTTACTTATTGATTGACTGATTGATTGAATCTGGCATATTTTTCAAAATCTGTCTAACTTATTTCTGAAAAGTCTTCTCAATTTAGATATTATATCATGATCTTCCTTTAGAAATGACAACTGACCTCCAAAGTCTCTGTAGCCAGAGAAAAGAAACTTTGACTTCTCCATATATATTAACAGACACTACCAATCTAGACTGAAATGTCTGCAAGTGTTAATGAACAATTCCAGGAGGGAGACTGATGCAATAAAACCACTGGAACTTCAGAGATGTCTCCTGTGAGACAGCAGTGAATGACATCAGGTGCCTCATTGTTCACATATCAGCCTAGCTAAGGGACTGCACTGAGTAAATGAAGGTCTCTAGGTGCTTTGCTGAAACAAAATTGGGGGAAGGTTATCATAAACAAATACTGGTAGTGACTTTTTTCCAATTATAGCTTTACTTGTTTCCCTCAGGTTGCAAGGGTAACTTTAATTAAAAATTAATGCATCCATTATGAAGCTTTGAATATTTTCACACACCCTTGCTTTTTATTCAATATCATTGCTCAACTAGTTGTAGGATGCAGAGGTAAAAAAATAAAATAAAATAAAATAACTGAAACTCTTAAGCACCTAGTGTTTCTATTGACCATCTAGATTACTTGTTTTTGGTGAGAATCTGTATTTTCCTATCTTCTTTTGACATTTCTCTAAGGCAGATTTTTTTTCCTTTCCTTTTCTTTTTCTTTCTTTCTTTTTTCTTTTTGTTTCATGGCAATCTGATGAAACCCATGAAATTCTTTTCAGAGTGATATTTTTTAAAAACATACAATAAAATATGAATTATTACAAAGGAAATAGATTACAGGAACAAAAATAAATTACAGACCTAACATTAAGAATCCTTGCTGAAAAGATTTAGAAAATTATTGCTTTCTAGTTTAATATAATTTCAATATTCACAGACTTTTCTTCCAAAATGAAATTCCCCTTTAAATTGATTTTTCCTTTTGGGGTAAAAATCAATTTCATATTATTTAAGTGTACACTCTTTATGAATATTGAAGGCACAGTTTTCAGCATAAGTATGAATTGGGAATAATTATACATTTTAATACATAACATGTTTGTATTTATATATAAAATATGTTTTATATTATACAGATTTATTTATAATATGCTATAATATGTATGCACATTGTATACATATATACTGCTTATGATGGAAATAGCAATTGTTTCCTTTAGAAAATATCATATTTACACAATGCCACTTGGATATATATGGATTAGATATATATTAGATATGCATATTTGTATAAGTATTTAATCAATTACAGTATGTTTGACACTGTACCAAGCACGAGGGTTGCTAAATAAGGCTGCTCTTGTCTTAAAGAAATTTATATTCAAAAAGGAAAACAGTGAATATGAGGGAGTAGTGGCCAGTTATTAGAATTTTGGTATGAGGAATTGAAAAGATTAAGGATAGAGCCATAGGTCAACAGATTGTCATATCATTCTTTGAAAGAACAAGAAGTGGAAAGGGATGGTAAGGAACCTCATGCACATATCTGGAAGCAGAGAAAATACCAAAATATGATTAAGCCCTTGGAATTCTAGTTGTTGCCTGGATGGAAAAGAAGTATAGTCTCTGACCAGCAGAATGAGATCATGTAAACAATTAAAGTAAATAAATAAAGTAAATTGATTTTAAATTACGAGTAGGAAGAGTAAGGAGAGAAGTGGAGAAAACATAGCATTTTATCCTATGACACTATTTTTTTTGCTTACATATATTAATATTGCCTTTTTCTTTATGATTCATTTAGTTCCCCTGTAACCATTTTGCCCATCAAAAAGAAAAGAATGTACAATTTTAAAAGCACCAGATATACTTAGTTTCATAATTTTAATTAATTGGAAGTATGTGGCATTATATAAATCATATTGGCATACCCCTTATATCATATTACGTTTACTTATATTATTTTGTTTGATCTTTGTAAGAACTCTTCAAGGCAGATACTATTTTGATTCCTACTTTACACTTGAATCTGAAAGTGAATATGGTAAAATTATTTTTACTAACTAATAAGTATCCAAGATGGGATTCAAGGTCAAGGCTTCCAGACTCCAAATTTGGCACTATCCACTATGACCCCTAATTTCCTTGACAGAAAAAAAATTCTCCCTGAATTGCAACTTTAATTTCTACTTCTAATTAAGGACTATATAGAATACAGAAAGGGTAAGGTAGTCCTTTTCCAAATGATTGGGAATTATACAAATTGCTCTGTAGATTGGTATGAATGACAGGCTAGTAATCCTATTCTTGCTTTTTATGATATTTACAGTCAAGGATTATGTATCATCCAACTTATCCTATTTTAATTTAAATCCATCTTTTGTCCTCATAACATTTTTAATGGAAAAAAGAACTATGTTTTTTTTTTACCTAGTTACAAACCACACTTTAAATCTTGCTGTAGAATCAATAACTTATGATCTTTCTTGAAGAAGGAGTGTCAGTCTTGGAGGCAGGAAGCTTCGTGTTCAAGTCTGCCACTGATCCTGACCAGTCATGAAATCAGGGCAAATCATGCAACATCTCAATGTCTTTGACAACTTTATAAAACCAAATACATTGTTTTTTTCATAAAGGAATTCATAAAATACATGGAATAACAGATCAGATTTAAAAGGAAAAGCAACCTTTCATCATAGACCTATTTTTATCTCTAATATTTTAGTTCTTTCTTAATATTTTTCTAAATCTTTTTACAGCATGTTGGACCAAGCTACTTCAGTTAAGCTACTTTGATAAACATCTGGCCAAGAAACATGGGGGAGAATCAATAGCTTATGTTTCCTCCAACAGTTTTGCATCTAAGAATTTTTTTTAAATGACAGTTGTACATTAAATGGCTGTGTTTAAAATAATTCCAACTCCCATGACCTTTCCTCAAACAAAACAAAACACAGGATTATATGGAACATCTCCTAAGGACTTTGTAGTAATTTCTAGCAATATAATAAGTTCAGGTTTATGTTGGAAAAGCTATAGATTGAGTGTCCTTAAATATATGAAAAAAGTTACAATGAGATGTAGTTACAGTTTATAGGTGCCAAATCATCCATCTTATCTGTCAGGGATGCTCACAGCTATTGGCAAAATATTAAAATACTGCTCAGTTGCTGAATGTCTCCATTGTCTCTAGTCCTTACATTAATGGTTAAATGAGGTAATCAAGACCCTGTTAAAATCATCAAATAAGAGGTGGCATTGCTACCTCAACAGCAGAATTTTACAGCCTTATCATTTTTTCTAAGTGAATTCGGAATAATCAGGCATTCTGAGTTTATTAACTCTTCAGTTCTTTCTTTGAAAAATTAAAGCTGTTTGTTATATAATATGGCACGAGGGGGATGTTCAAGCAACAGATTTTAATGCTATTGTTTATCCTGTCTTTTCTCAGAAAACAGGCTCTGATGTCAAATAATAAATAATGATGACTCATATTCAACAAGAAGATGTATGTATATAGAAAGAGGATTAATTGCCATCTATATCATGGCTTGCGTCATTTTTTTTAGTGATACAACAGTATAATAAGTGTCTGCTTGAATAGAAAAAGAAGTCCAGTAAATAACAAATTATCATCACTCATCTGGCCAGCATGATGTGAATATACCCAGAGTGGTTTCCTACAAGATATCAATGTTTTGGATATTTTTGTTAGGATTTTCTAAACAATTTGACCATGTTACAAAATATTCATTTGCACACATTTCAAGTCAATGTGGTTCTGCATTTTGTAATGCAACGTTATATCATAAACGAGAACTTATTTGTTGTTGTGCTAAATGATGTGTAATATAATAGTAGTTCCTGGGGCTTTGAGTAGTGAACCTGATCTTCTTTGATTATATTTACCAGTAAAAGAACTTATGTAGATAAATAAGCTTTAGAGTTTTAAAAATATAATTTATCCTCAGAAATTCTTTAAGGAAGGATGTTTTCCCTCTTTCTGAGATTAAAAAATTAAGCAGATTATTTGACAGTTCTCAACTGACTTTGACTTTCTGATTATTAGAAATAGGACAGTTTTGCTTTACATTTAAATACATTGACTTCAATACTTCTTGTGAGGGCAAACAGTGATAGCACTATCTATAAAATGTGGTTAAAACCATTACGCCACTTCTTCCTGATGCCTCATTTCTATACAATGTAAATACTTCCTTACAACACATATGCTTTCACAAAATGAGAGAGACATCTTGGCCAAAACATCAGTTTAGCCCCAAAGCTTTATGGCAAAATTGCCACTATAACTGACCATATTTTCAATTGTATCAATAATCTGGATAGTAATATAGAAATAATAACAAATTATCACATTACAGAAACCCAAGGGAGATAGCTAAAGCAGTAAAGTAGAAGATGATTCCAGTTTTAGAATTGCTTTTTGTTGGATGAAAGAATTCAGATTCAGAAAAAAATCTGTTTTGATGAACTGACAGCCCAAAGCAGACAGATGAAATTAATTGTGGTAAAAGGCATAGTCTTGTATTGAGACTAAAAATTTAACCTCTTCCCTAACTTGCATAAATATGGTTTCAATGAGAAAGACCTGGGGGTTTTGCTAATTCCAAATTCAACATAAATCAGTTATTTATCAGAGATTCTATGGAAGATAAAGAAAATGTAGTTTTCATTAATAGATGACATATTTAATTTCAAGTGTTCTCTCTCCCCCTTATTTTAGGAGGGATACTAGCATATTAATGTAGTTATAGCAAAGAGTGACCATAATTGTGAAAAATCTGAAAAACAATGTCTCAAAAAAAGGTTAAAATGCATTAACCTGGAAGAAGACTTATGAAAAGGCAATGGCTGTTTTCAGATATCCAAAAGACTTATTTGGAGAAGCATTATTAATCTTATTGAGTGAGAGTACTCCAAACAAAATTTGGAAAGAGCTCCCTATACAGTGTGGCTGCAAGTATATGCAAGAGAGTAATCTAAAATAAACTTACGAGGATGGGATGTTACTAATGCATGAAAAGCCTTAATTTCCCATCAGAAAAGTTTGTATTTGAGAGTTGGGGAGTAAGATAAAGAAAGTTTTGAGTAGGAAAGTAGAAAAATCAGATTTGTGTGTTTTATCAGAATATGTTGAAGAGACACTGAAGGAAAGATGAGTTACAAGTATATTAAGATTGCGCATGGGAATAGGAATGAAGAGCTGAACTAGGACGCAAGAAGTAGCATTAATTTAGGGTGGATGGATGAAGAATATACTGTGAAAGCAGAATGAATAGAATTTTGAAATTAAGGTGGAAGATGAAATATGGAGAGAGGGATTAGAAAAAAGTTTTTGTTGAACCAAAGAGAATTGAAAGGTACTCTTTCTTTCACCCTAACTGACTAGTAGCTGCTCACTTATCTGGGACTATGCTTTTTTAACATTCTGCATTATAATCTTCTAGGTTGTAAAATACTCATATTTCATATCCTCACTTGGGTTAAACTCCTTGATCAGTAGGTTCTGTTTTCACCCTTATATCCCTGATGCTTAGAATTGGTGCTTTGCAAATATGTTTTTTTTTTTAAATGAATTGACTTTTATAAGACTCCACCTTTTAAAGTTCTAAGTGTTCCCTGATGTCACTATTCTCTTGCTTTATAGAAAGAATTGTTCTGTTGTAAAGGTTTTAATATATGATGGATCCAAAAAAAGGAAACAATGATCATTCAATTATAGTTTTTTGTTTTATTACTGTTCTTTTCCTTGGCTAAAAATATTAGTGAGTTCTTCCTCAGCAATTTTCTGAGTTTATTCACCGAGTGAGTATAACAATCTAAAATGAATAATTTCTTCAAATCAAGTGTTTTAAAATTATGTTTTCAGTATGCTTTCTCTTTCTTGGTCCAATAATCTTTATATTTATACTCATGAATATTTAAGGTGCCACAATGTAAATGTTTAATAAATGCCATGTGTGTTGATTTACAATCCTCTATTAACCAGAATTCTCAAAGAACTGAGATAGCCTAATGAGTTCATTTTCTAATTTACTGAAGGATAAATATCTAAGTTTATATTTAACAGCATTATAGCAAAACACCACCAGTAATAGTTCTAAAAATGTCTGGATGAAATCTTTTTTCCCATATAAATAGATATTTTACATTCTACGAGATCAAATCCCATGACTATTAAACTTTATCTTTAAAAGCAAAAAAAGCACGTTTTTTTTTCCTCCATGTTAAAATAATAATAGATTTTGTGAATGTCTGTGCTTTTGACCTTAAAAAGTAAGATTTTAGCATGTTACATAACATATTTTGGCAAACTTTACCCTTTAAAAAAATCTAAGATTCTTTAGTTTTCCAATAATAGACTTAATAAAGAAATTAAACCTTTTCCCTCACAAGGCCTTTTGTAAAGATTGTGATTAGTAATTGAGCAAATGAGATATAGCTTCTATGTGTCAATTAATTTGCTTTGAGTTCAATATGATTTTTAAAGTTTGTTTTCTTATTTTTTAAAGCTAATATCAAGGAGTAGAAGTAAAGTGATATATTTGGGGATGATTGTTAATATTTTTAGTTTGAGTCAAGTTAGATTCAAGGTAAAATTGTAAGCTTTATGACTTTTCCATAGTTATAGGGTGTAATTGTAGATTCTTTCAAAAAGAATGCCAAAGCTTCTTTCTTTTATCTGAAGATTTTTGCTTTTTGGGGGACAGAACTACAGACATTTGAGATATCACAGGATTTGACTCTTTTGACCTGGGACATCATAAATGGCTATTTTAGTTTCTAGATATCTGAATGACAGTTGTAGATGGCCTTCACTAGTGCACAAAAGTCAATACCTTCTTAGTTCAGGTTTAATGTTGGGATGAAATGAGATGTTCAGAAGTCATTGACCACTTGACAAAGAAGGAGGTTTTCTTTACCCTAATTAGCAAGAATTTGCAACAAGAACACAGTAATAATTAGCTTCTCTGGACATGGCCTGCAGTGCTTGTATTTGGAAATATGTTTGATTACTATATCATTAGCATTTGATGACTCCCATTCTCTTACATATCCACTAAGTCAGAAAGGCTCACTATTTATTGGGACCATGAAGTTCAATTATTCATTCAATATATTGGTGTGAGGATTTGGATTTGAGTACATGCAGTAGGCAGTTGAGGCTGATCCAAATGACTATTGTATTTTTTTTTTATTTTAAATGTAAAAAACCCAGGACCTACATATTTATTGACTCATACTACAATGAGAAGAAAAACATAACATTGATTTATATAACCCTCATTAGTGCTAACCTTAATTTTGGAGACTGACAATATTCTGTGCTACAGAATAGTCAGTGGAGGGGGGGAGGATACTTAAAAAAAAAACCTTAAAAATAAAAGAACCATTGACATAGTTATTGCTTAGTTGATCTGCTTTCAAGACCTGAATTTCACCTCTCTCTTAAACATTACTTGTAGGCAAGAGTGTGGAACTAATTGGGTCAGTCACAGTGGTTCTGTTCAGAAGTATACAGAAAGCTTAACTAAAGTCAAACGATTAAAAATAGTGAGAAATTCAGGGCATAGAATATAATAAGACTACCAGACCCTTAAATAAATCAAGGAGAAAGAAGAAATGCCTAATGATAGATATTACTATAGACACACCAGTAATTCACTATAAGATAGGAGAAGGTGAAGCATGGAGGGCAGCTAAATTTGTATTTAATAGGAATGTATAAAGAAGTTGGCAGGAAATCTTAACATTTTGTCTCTTCCTAAAGTCTATGGTACCTAAATGCATTTGCTATCCTGCCCATTTCAAGAAGAATTATTTATAAGATGTTATTAATTATGGAAAGCAAAATCTTTGGAGATTTTACCCATTTGAGGAGTTATTTAATTGATCCTAAGTACAGTGCACAAATGGTCAGTATTCATAGAAGCCATATCAAGGACCAGGCCAGAAAAGTCTGGACTTCTCAGTGTTGCTGGTATTGCATTATCAGATTTCTCTTTGCTAAATATTAGTCTCTTGTCCTCATCTGACATTTCTCAGTACTTGCTCCTATCACAGTGGGAAGCTAAATCAGCATATTAAGAATCAGCAAGTGGCACCTGACGCTGGCTCTGAGAGAAGTGACTGCGTTTTTAGTTACCTCAAAGACTTTCAGCTGCTCTCCCCTAAGTATTTTAGACATGTTCACTGATGAGAAACATTTCCCAGCTGCACAGAATGCACACTCGGAATAAATACTGGAAGGAGGACAGTTTTAAAGACTTAAAAGCAGCTACCATCAAGGCAGGCCATACTTTTCCTTTCAAAGAGCATGCACACAGGGGAACTATCCCTGTGGTCTACCAGCATTTTATTGTCACATGAGTAGGCGTCCATTACAGAGGATACTGGCAGTGGACCTTTTCTCTTCTGTTTGTATGACAGTCGTAATTCCCTACTTCTCCATTTAGTGCCACTATAGAAAGAAGAAGATAACCTAAAAGTTTTAAGCACCATCATGACCTGTAGAGTTCATGTGGAGTCACTTCACTGCTTTTTTTTTTAAACCTCAGTTTGTTTATATGTGTATAGCTGTGCATTTTAGATTTTTTTAAAATTATCATAATTAAAATTTTAAACTAAAAAAAACCAAATTTCTTTTTCTTTTAGCTTCCTCCCTTCCACTAAGATAAAATTTCATTTTACCTCTTTGGGATCAGGATCTCTCCTTAGTCTTATGATCTCTAGGTCCAAGAACAGGATAGGGATAGAAGCTGGACCTATGATTTCATTAGAAAGGGAATTCCTGGGTAAGGAAGTGATACTATTCCAATGATTGGAGCCTCATTTGCAATTTATAATATAGAGTTTTATCTAGAGCACTGTTATGTTGAACGATTTGACTTTGAATCACACGGGCATATAAATCGGGACAGAACTTGAATCCAGATCTCATTGGTTTTGAGGCTAGCTCTCTATCTATATGACACCATACAGGGTATGAAGGTTTTCATTAGATTATTAGCATAATTTCAAATTGCTTATCTGAAGACTTAAACCAATTACAGCTTTACCCAAAATGTATTTGTGCACCTATCTTTTTACTCAATTTTTTGGTCATACTTTCTATCTTTTGGTCTTTTGTGCAGTTTCTTGGATGAGAGTTTGTTTTGTTTTGTTTTATTATTAGGATTTGGGAGTGGACTTATAGTTGTGAAGAGTTTGAAATTCTTCTGAGAAAGGTTTTTTCATATCTTCTGACCACTTTTCTATGTGGGGGTGATTGGGAATAGTTGCTTTTGTTATCAGATTTGGTACACCATATTAGAAAATAAAGAAAACGGGCTCAATATAATACTTGTGTAAGTAATGGAGAACAGGATGATAGCAATTATGTGAGAAATAATAGTTAAGAGTCAGAACTAAGCAGGAAGAGCATATCCTAATATTAACTAAATAGTTCTAATAGTATAAAAATATTTTCAAGAAGGCATCACAGATCTAGAAATCTAGAATCTAGATCTGATGTTTCTTGTGCAGTAAGATAACTGTATAGATATGTATACATGTATTGTACTTGTCATATAATTTATCCTATCTAGCATGTATTAGATTACCTGTCATCTAGGGGTGGGGGGCGGGGGGGAGGGAAAGGAAAAGCTTGGGAAAAAAAAGTTTTTTTGCAAAGGTCAATGTTGAAAGGTCACTCATATGTTTTGCAAATAAAAAGCTTTATTAAAAAAAAAAAGAAGGCATCACAAATTGAGTATTTAAATCAAAGGTAATTATTATGTTAAAGAAAATAATTAAATAGTAACAAACTGTTGGGCATAAATTAATTTTATTATTCTGTAATTTTATTTTGTTTATGTGAGTTATTTACTTATTATCAGAAAGAAATAATTAGATTTTAGATTAAATGTTAGGGCTCATTTTTCTTCCACATGTATGACTTCCTCATTATAAGGGTTAAATTAACATGTCTAAATGTTCAGAAAATCATAACTATAAAACCTTAATATAAAACTATTTTAACACTAAATATGACCTTAGAGATTTCAAAAACTCTAGATGGTGATATAATGTCATAATTAGGTAGACCCTAAAACTAATACTAAACTTTAACTGAATATGAATCACATTAGCATTATGTTGACTATAGGATCAATAATGGTGATAATAATGTATTTGTTTATAATAATTATTATCTTTAAGATATATTTCACAGGAGATTAACATTAAATTTTGGATTTTCTAAGTCAGATTCTACATGCCAAGTGATTCTGTGCTCATGATCTAGTTTCATTAATGTTCCTAAAGATATTCCTAAGTCTCAGGCATGACTCCTTATAAGAAGTGACTTCATATTATCTTTTTGGATTAAAAAAAAACATACAACTTAGTTCGGCATTAAAAATTCTTTTTGTTCTCATTGTAACCTAACTTTCTAAATTTATTTCATATCTCCCTTCTCCCAGATAAAGTGCATTTTACCATATACTTTATATTCTAAATTGGTATACTTGTATTCCATATGTGTAATTTTGTCTTCTTCATCAATGATTTTGCACAGGCTGTGTGCCCAATTCCTAAATGGTCTCCTTTCTTACCTCTTCTTAGAATTCCCCATATGTCACTACCACCCCCTGTAATGTTCAGCTCATGACTGAATGTGAGGAAAAGTATGGTACCATAGGAAATAGAGATAAGTGAATAAAAATGAAAATCATCACTTTATGCTCATCAGTTGGGGGATGGCTGAACAAATTGTGGTATATGAATATAATGGAATACTAATGTTCTATAAGAAATGATGAGTAGGCAGATTTCAAAAAAATCAGTGAAGACTTACATTAAGTGATTATGCAAAGTGAAATTAGCAGAAACAGGAAAACAGTGTTTACAATGTCAGTAACATTGTATCTAAGATCAACTACAATTGACTTAGTTCTCAGCAATACAGTGATTCAAAAAAATTCCAAAAGACTCTTTTTTTGTATACATATTTCCACACATCATTGTTGTGCAAGAAAAATCATATCTACAAGAAAGAAAAATCAGATAAAGGAAACACAATGCAAGCAAACATCGATAGAGAGCATGAAAATGTTATGTTGTGGTCCACATTTCACATCCCTCTCTCTGGGTGTATATGGCTTTCTTCACTGAACAATTGGAAGTGGTTTGAAACATTTCATTGTTGAAGAGAGCCATGTCCATCAGAATTGATCATCATATAGTATTGTTGTTGCTGTGTATAATGATCTCCTGGTTCTGCTCATTTCACTCAGCATCAGTTCATGAAAGTCTCTCCAGGCCTCTCTGAAATCGTCCTGCTGGTTGTTTCTTACAGAACAATAATATTCTGTAATATTCATATACCATAATTTATTCAGCCATTCTCCAATTGATGGGCATCCCTTCAGTTTCCAGTTTCTAGCCACTACAAAAAAGGGCTGCCACAAACATTCTTGCACATGTGGGGCCCTTTCCTTCCTTAATGATTTCTTTGGGATATAAGCCCAACAGAAATGCTGCTGGGTCAAAGGGGATGCACAGTTTGATAACTTTTTGAGCATAGTTCCAAATTGCTCTCCAGAATGGCTGGATCCGTTCACAGTACCACCAACAATGCATCAGTGTCCCAGTTTTCCCACATCCACTCCAACATTTGTCATTATCTTTTCCTGTCATTTTAGCCAATCTGACAGGTGGGTAGTGGTACCTCAGAGTTGTCTTAATTTGCATTTCTCTGATCAATAGTGATTTGGAGCACCTTTTCATATGACTACAAATAGTTTTAATTTCATTCTCTGAAAATTATTTGTTCATATCCTTTGACCATTTCTCGATTGGAGAATGGCTTGAAATTCCAAAAGACTTAAAGCTAGCTAATGCTATTCATATTCAGAAAAAGCACTAATGAAGTCAAGTCTGAGTACATTTTCACTTTATTTTTTTCATGTTTTTTCCCTTTATTTTCTATTTCTTCTTTTACAAAATGACTAATATCCATATGTGTTTTACATGATTGTCCAATTTACCATATATCAAATTACTAAATTGGGGGGGGAGAGGGAGAAAATTCTGAATTCAAAATTTTGCATAAAATGCATGTTTAAAATTATCTTTTCACATAATTGAAAAAAATGCTATCTACCAGGAGAAAATGTCAGTCCAAGAAGAAAAAAGAAGAAAATCTTAGTTCTGATTTCATGTTTTCATAGTGTGATGGTAGATTTCACCTCCTGTGAGTGACATGTCTAAGTGAGTATTATTATTTCAACTGCTAGTATGATCCAGAGACTGAGCCAGGTTGAAAGGTTAGTTCTTTGAAATGCAGCAAATCCCATTGCAAATTTTGGCAGATTTTTTTTTTGCTAAAGTGTTTACAAAATATATTTATCAAATTCCAATTGATGATATACACTTTTTTTTGTTCTTGGAGGTATCTTTGAAATTTTAATGAGCTCATATATGTTCTTTGTCTTGCTGAAAACATCAAATACTCAAATATATTTTGAGTTCCACGGCTTATAAAGGAGCTATGAGTTCCCTACAGTTACATATAGTACTTAACTTAATGTAGAAAAATAAAAATTTCCCTAACCCTAATTTAGAACATTAAAAAAAAGTTTTAAAGGTTTCTTACAAAAGAGGAAATAAAACAAAGTAAGCCTTTTCTTTCTTTTTTTTTTCTTTTTTGGTACTACCTATTATTCTCTGAGGAATAGGAAAGCAGGCTCTTTGCATTACTGTATGTATGATCTCTTATACTGGTCTCTGATCTTCACCAGAATCTTTTAAGGCCCCTGACTCATATCTGTTCCCTTTCCAGTTTAGGAAGGTGAGACAGGTACCCCCTGGACAACAATTCATTGATGGTTCACACTTTTGAAGTAAAAAATAACAGCTCTAGGTTTATGAAATTAGGTCACTCTCTGGAAATTTTATAGTCCTTAACATTACTCCATAATTCTGCAGTTTCTCAACTATTTTTCTCCCATTTGTTCCTTGTATGTCATTAGTATATGAGATATTCTATGTAGTCTTTTGAACCAACTATAGAACAACAGAGAATGTTGTTGTTGTTTTGTTTTTGTTTATGTTTTTTTTTTTTGCAGAAATCCTCATTCTTGTATTTGAAAGAGCATGATGCAAAGGTTTTTTTTTTGTGTATCCTCAGATCCTTGAATGACCATCACATATAACTACTTCAAGGTTAAAAATAATTTTGTTTATTTTAGCAAAAATCCAGGACTCTAAACCATGATGAAACTTTAATAAGGACAAATAAAATTTTCACTGCTTTTTTAAAAAGAAAATTTTACATGAACTACAAAATGGCAAAGAAACAAATCTTTTTAGATAAAATATAAAGATTCTGTAGTCTGCCCTGATTTTCTTTTAGGTATAGAAAATCATTCATTTTTTGGAATGCATATTTAAAGACATCTAATATTTTCAAGAATATAAAGATAAAAACATCATGATTAGCAGTTGATATTTTTATTTGTTTGAAGCTCTTGTGGATGAAAGTCATTTTACATAGCTGTAGATTTGTTAATTTTAGTTGTAGCTTCATTTTACAGATAAGGAATCCAGATAAAGAATTTATTAGAAGGGAGGTTAATAAATTTCAAAGAAATCTCAACTGCTGGGGAAATGGAAAAAAAGGAGGGGGAGGGGGAGGGGAAGCAAGGGAGAGAGAGAGAGATTGAGATTTGGAAGTAGTGACAAGAAGAGAGAAATATATATTAAATAATATCTCTGGAATGTGACTTATAAAATCAGTAAAAACTAAAAAGAAACAAGTAAATTTATATGTTGAAGCATAGTGGGTGAAAGCAGAATTTTGTAATAGATCCCTAGTGATACTCAGTAGTCAGGAACCAAAAGCAGATAAAATTTCAAAAAAGACTTGAAAATTATCAGATCCTTAGAAGTGGGAAATCAAAAGGGAACAAAGAAAATATGTGACCTTGGATGTTTTTATAGTGCTCTCACATTTACAAAGTAATATTCTTGTAATAAACCAAAGTTGAGCAATAGAAGTTTTATTTTACAAATGACAACATGAAGATTTTAAGAAGAGGTTAAATGAGTTGTCCAAAATTACAGCTAACAAATCATGGAGACAAACATATTTTGTAATCCACACTCTTTCCCCTACACTGTGTAGTTTAAAAGGTAAGGATCAGGTTTATTTTGTATAATTCAATCAACAAGAACTTATTAAGCCCCTACTCCATGTTAGATGAGCCCTTTACTTAGCACTGGAGATACAAGAGAAAAGTAGAATATCTCTTCTACATTGCAACTTTCCCCATGGTTTGACATAGTATGGGTTAGCATAGAAATTAAATAGGGAAGTTTTGCAGATGCCCCAGACAACACACGAAATTCAGAATATGGTAAAAAAAAAGTTTAGAAACTGAGACATGCATAAAATATGTGTAGAGTATTGTATAATATTAGCATATTTTATCTTTTAATACCATAGTAATTCAGACTTCATCTCTGAAGGGAGAGCCAAAAAATTTTACATGGATTTTCCAGATCAAAGGGACATCTAACCCCTATGATGTGGAAGGAATAACTGTAGTTACATTTAAGGAACTAGATTCTACAAGGGAAAAAAACATCCACACATATATGTTGAATTTTATTATATATATTATATATATGTGTGTATATGTATAAAAGATGATTTAAAATAAAAAGATGCAAGATAACTTTAGAGGAGAGGAGATTTTAAGATCCTGCCAGGAAAACTAGGAAAAACCCCAGGCCAGGTATACTTTTGAAGCTGAATCTTAAGGAAAAAAAACAACACAATCCACTAATTTCAAAAGATGGAGATGAAGGGGAAACTCATTCTAGTTATGAAAGAAATCTTGATCCAACCCACAGAGACATGAGATTGTAAATTTACACAATCTACTGCATAAGGAACAGTACAAAAACCACTTATCCTCTATGTATGATGTCTGTGAAAAGTTCTTAGCATGCTGTCTCCCATGTTAGAATGTAAGTTTTGTGAAGGTTGGGATTGTTTTTGCCTTTATTTGTTTCCCCAGTATGTAGAATGGGACTAATAAACATTTGTTTATTTGAACTATAAAAGTGTTTATGGGGCAATATTTTTATTATAATATCTTAAAGGTAGGATGGGGATAGATTATGAAAAGTTTTACTGGCAAACAGAAATTTGTAATTGTCCTAAGAAGGAGTCCCTGAAATTTGAGTAAGGAAATGGAAGAGTCAGACTAACTCTGTTAAGTGCTGAAGGGTGACACATGACACAGGGAATCTAATGAGGTAGATATTGGCATTATTCAAGGGAGAGGTAATGAGGACCTGCATTAAGATTGTGGTTGTATGACTGGAAAGAAGGAAATGAATACAAAAGATGTTTTGAAGAAAGAATTGCCAAGCCTTAGCAATGGGGTGTTTAGAAATATAGGGTGCGGGACAGCTAGGTGGTGCAGTGGATAGAGCACCAGCCCTGAAGTCAGGAGGACCTGAGTTCAAATCTGGTCTCAGACACTTCCTAGCTGTGTGACCCTGGGCAAGTCACTTAACCCCAATTGCCTTAGCAAAAAGCAAAAAAAGCAAAAAAAAAAAAGAAATATAGGGTGCGTGAAATTGATAAGTTAGGGATGTTGCTAAAGTTGAGAACTTGGATAACTAGAATGATTTTGTTTTCCTGGATATAAATGTTGAAATTCTGAAGAGAGATGGCTTTGGCCATCTCTTTGGGGCATGATGACTTTGAGATAAATGAGAAGGGGAGTGGGACAAATGAGAATACAGAAAAATAGAAAGTATTTTACATATACATATATATATATGTATATATACAAGATTATACAATTTAATTCTCAACATTTCATGTGTATATGTTCATTTGTATAATGAGTATGTTTTGCATATATGAAGTGGGGAGATAGCCTGGTCCAGTAGATGAACAGGTAAACTAGATTCAGAATGATAAGGGTTTAAGTCCCACCTTGATATATACTGATCATGTGACTTTGGGTAAGCCACTTACTTCTCAATATCCCAGGCAACTCCATGACAAAAAGTTATAAAACTGTTGCTGAAATGTCTTGCCTTGGAGCTTGCTATATTGAATACATGTACATGTATTATGATATGCATGTGTATCTATACATGGCTAGCCAGTACAGAGTGATTTAGTGGATAAAATACAGAATGTAAAGTCAGGAAGACATGGATTCAAATCATACTAACTGTATGACTCAGGAGAATTAATTTCATCTCTCTGTATCTCTGCTAGATGACTAAACTATCTACTGAATTATAGATCTCCTTGATCTACAGTGGCAGAAGGAATTCCCATTCTAGGAATTTCCTTGACAAAAGCATATTGCATGTCTGTTTTCAGATACATAAACATACTTATATATACTAATTCTTCAATTCTCCAACCAAAGTTGTCTGTTAAGGATAGAGGATTTGATTTTACTTTTTCAGCCAAACAATACATATATTCAACATTTAAATTACATCTCATACACTCATAGCTTGAACTGTTATTGTTTGTCCTTTGTTTTCAAAGAGTCCAGTGACATCAAGGAGGTGATGCCATACTATGCAAGTAAATTGGATTTAAGTGAGGGAGGGTTGTGCAAGGTAACCTACCTTACTTCCTCCTCAGAGCCATCTGGACTCAATGGTCAGAGATAGATCTAGATGACTGGAGGATGGCCTTGGATGTAATGGGAGATCACGGTCTTTTCCCAAAGATTAAACTAATGCAAATTGTTTAGATTAATTAAACGAACAAAAGAAAGTAATTAATTAATAAGATTAGATAGAATAGATAGCATGGAAGTAAAAGAAGACCATCTCTGTGTCAAAGAATGTATCAAACTGTGACAAAGAATGAAAAGAAAAAAATGTTAGATCAAGGCAGCAAACCATAGTATAAAGACTTGGAGAAAAGCAAGAGAAAGAAATCATAATATTTTATTTATTGCATTTCATTAGCTGCATTGAGTATCTGCTGCTCTATATAACAAAGGAGGAAATGTTTTATTCCCTCGTACTTCAATATTCAGTCTTACTTAGCACAAGTGATCAGTGTTCATGCAGTGGATCTAACTGAAATTTAAAGCTTTGCCATACTTGTAAACACTTCTTTGCATTAGATTGGCTGTTCCCAATATTCTTAGTGGACTTCACTTATCAGTGAACCATTTTCATAATGACTTTGTTTTCAATGTATTTTAAGTGAAAGGTTTCTTATTAAAACTTCAATTGCACTCAGAAGAAGAGAACCATTGTAATTAAAGCCCCCCTTAGGCAAGACATTTTATTCATGTGTACACAACACAGTAATTATGGTAAACCTAAGTATTCTTGTGTCATTAGTTCTTATTAGGCAATAAGGTTGGTTATGCAGGTGAGTAAATTAATGATTATTTTTAAGATGGATTATTCTTACTTCTTCATATGAAAAATTTTTATTCTGTCTTCCAGCACTTTAAATGTAATGCACTTACAAGAATGTGCTACAAAATGAACTCTTGAATGCCAAGAGGCATAGCAATATTGGTGAAGGCCATAGTTAGATTAAAAAGCTGAATTGCATAGAGGAAAATGTGATCCCAGTAATAAATGTATCTACTGAGATCTGGCAATCTTCTTCTCCTCTTCCACTCCCCCTTTTAAAAGAATTCTGCTTTCTCACTAATCAAAAAGGCTTGGAAACTTCAGGACCATGATACATTTTGAATATTAATTTAAAAAAGAGAATTTTAAAAAGTTTGGTCCATTTTGAGATTTGTTGGATTATGAAATGTACTATTTTTTTTTAATTCTCCTAATTCTAAACAGGGGGGTGGAAGAAATATAGCTTTAATTAGGTAAAGTGACCTAGAAAAGATGCAAAGCAAATGGAGGCAACATCTTAAGAAAAAGATAAAGAAAGGAGTATATTCCAACTGTAATCAGCATTATTTGTGTCAGTACTTTTATTTCTATGTGCTTAAAATTATCTGGATCATTTATACATAATCCAATAAGAGATTTATTTTTAATAAAAATATTTTTAAGCTGAAAATTTCTAGTGTTTTAAAAATATTGTATCATGTACTTCCTCTATAGACAATTAATGAATAAATGAGAAAATATTAACGTATTCCATAGTTGACAGCTTAAATTTGAGCAGCAGTATGGCATAGTGGACAATGGTTCAGCTATGGAGTCAGCAGATCTTTCAGCAGACAAGTTTTGTTTTTAACATATACTGTCTGTATTAACCTCTAAGTTCCACAAGCAACTTTCTAATGACTTTAAAATACAGATAAGTTCCAATCTTTCTGTCAATCCTAGCTAAAATCCCACCTTTTATAGGAAGACTTGCCCCAAGCCCCTTAAGAGTAAGATGCCTTCTACTCTTTTTACTATCTCCAATTTATCATGCATTAATGTATTGTCTGTCTTAACATATTATGAGCTCTTTCAGGGCAGGAACTGTCTTTATTTGTATCTCTTGAGCTTATCATAGTGCTGGCACATAGTAGACAGAATAAATATTTATTGCCTAACTAAATGATTGATAGTCAAGAGTTTCCTATAATGATGAAATCATGGAATCATAGCTTCAGAGCTATGACAAGTTATCCTAGTCCAACCATGTCATTTTGCAGATGAGGAAATTAAGGCTAAAAGAAAGTGCTTGAATAGGATCTGAATTCAAATCTTGACTTCAAATCCAGTCCTCTAAAGTATGGATCGATACTGAAAAACAAATTCTACTTTCATCCTCACCCTAGCTATGGCAAATAATAATTTTCAATGGATTTTTATATTATTTCTGCTATTTTTATCCTGATACTTATTGAAATTTTCATATTTGATAACAGCAATGATCAATTTCTACAGTCTTGGTCTGGTGTATTGAATGATATAGGTGATGAGAGTTTGTTCAGAAAAATTTTGACACACTTCATCTCACATAATAAAAAGAGCCCTTATAAAACAACTCATACTAAAAATCTCCTTATTAACAGAGTAGGCTCTCATCCCCCCCCCCCAACTCCTATCTGACTCTTTTATGCTGGCAAAGAGATCTGAGTTATAAGCAGTGGTGACTCACTAAAGTTGTGTAAAGCACTAAAAGATCTCTGCTGTTAAATTCCAGAACTATTCCCTAAGTACACTCTCTAACTAAGGACACTATTGAAAGATAATTTGATTTTGCTGGACATGTTTGGGATGATGTTACAAGAGTGAGTGGCCCTAAAACTCTTCATACCAAGTATCCAAGTGAACATCCTCTCTCTTCCCATGCATTAAGCTTTCTGGTGAAAGACAAGCATTTGAATTAACTTTAAAGATGTCCGCATCTATTTACTGCTGAAAAAAAAAGTATAAATGAGAAAAAATTTGGAAAAAGCAGACTAACATACTTATATTCCTGAAAGGTGACCTGTCAGGTCTAACTGAAATCACAGAGCTGCTTAGTCTTCAGAGATATATTGCCAACAGTGACTTCGATGCTGTTCCCTTATTATGATCTCTGATGATTTCAAGTGACATGTTGTCCTTTGTTCTCTGTATAGCAAATGTTTCCTTTTGCCTTTTAACTAAAATTACCTAAAGATGATGATGTGACCAATACTTTGTATTATTTGAGGAAAGAGAAAGATTAGGGTGATAGTTAACTTGACAAGTAGATATGAATGTAGCAAAAAGAAGGGGGAAAAGGATGAATGTTAGATTTGCTTTATATGTTAGTTAATGTTTAAATTGAATTGATTTGAATGGAATTGGAAAAAAAAGATTGAAGAAGGTATGAAAAGGAAATGATATGAAAGCCAAATTAATAGAGTTTAATTCAATATACCTTATTTAAGCATATACTATGGGCATAAAAACCAACACTGAAATGCATACATACTTAAAAGCATATAGAACTAAAATGAGATAGCCCTACCCTCTTAGTATTTACATTTTCTTAGGGATATCACATATATACCAAATTAATCATTGTAATTAATTTGAAGGAAGAAAAGCATTTGCAACTGGTCATCATTTGTGAACAAGTAACACTTGAATTGGGCCTTAAATAAAGATCATTACTGGATAAATGAAAATAAAAAGGACGTGTATTCCAAGCACATCAAGTAGCCCCTGCATTTTTTCTAAACTGAAGAATGGAATAGTCAGATCTATTTCTTTGAAATATTATTTTGGCAGTTCTGAGGAGGTTATGTCAGAAAAGGTTAGAGACTTTAACATTTCAACTCAATACTGCAATGGATGATATAAATTAGCCCTAATTTTTAAGGGTGGGTACTCACTTCCCTGATATAGACAGTAATCCTTGTGCAATCTTCTAGTTTCTGTAGCTGGAAAATTCATCATGATTTATCCAACTTGGAGATGAGGCTCTCCCACTTCAGCTATGTTGTACTTGTATAAATAGCTGAAACCTTTCTATTAGGGTAGGGTTTGCCAGGGTTTAGGTTATTGGCAGAGTCTCGGACTCACTCCACAACATAACGATGTAGTGGACCAAGTCTTTTTGAAGACTTTGAAGAAATTGAAAATGAATATTATCACAGAACATCTTTGTAAAGATTTTGTTGTTGGACAAAACTAATATTCCCTTAAAGGTAAAAATTTTTTTCATGTTTTACAGTGTTTAAAAGTAGGGATGTAATTATTTCAAAACTCATGTAATATGTTACAAAAGTATTTTTGATGCTTCTTTTAAGCTTATAACATTCATAGACTTCTGAAAAACATGCTAACATCATAGATCTATATGATATATATAATACACATATATTGCAACTTTTCTATCAATTATCTTGTGGAGCATACTTTATTCTTTTCCCTTTTCCTTCTGTTGTACATGCCTTGAAGTAGAAAATAAATTTATTTGAGAATAGAAAATCCAAATAATCAATAAATCTAAATTTCTCTTATAACTGCATTCTTGTTAGTTATAATAAAAGTCATTGATGACTCACATAAATATGGAAAAGATAAGTGTAAACTTTTTTTAATTCCTGGAATAATGAGCAAGAGAAAGAGGATTGTGATAAACTGAGTGAGTTAAAACTTGAGGCATGCCTAAAATTTTGCATCCAGCCTCATGACACCATAAAGATATCCCTTTTTTGTTTGTTTTTTTAAGAAACACTTTTTCATTTTTAGTCAACTTGGCAAACTAAGTTACCAATTTTCAAATCTCTACCAAAAACAAAAAACAGTTATAGCTTACCTTATTCTTGTTTATCTCGGCAGTTGGATATTTTCAAACTAATTTAATTTATTGAAGAAACATTTTAAAATCCACCTACTATTTATATACATATATTTTAGTTGAAGTTTTCCTCTTTTTATTATTATATTTCTTATATAATGGCAAGTAACAAATGTTACTTCTATTTCTTCTCAACATTGTGTCTTTGTTTCTGAACCCCCTTCTCAATAAAATATGCACTCTATGTCCATTTTTACATAATATCATGCTAACTTGAATTATAACCTATTCTTATAATAATTGTTCACCCCTCTGATATTATATTCCCACCAATGGACACATATCCCAGTACTTTATAATGATATTTTTCCCTTACTGAATAATTCATTATTTATAAATAAGCAAGCATGGCAAGAAATTCATTCCTTTACAAATTGTTACAGAAAAATAAAAGATTGAGTTTGGGGCATGAAAGCCCAAAGAGTACACAGTCAACAAGCAAAGCTACAATTCTGATCTGGAAATTTTTGGTGTGAATTTCTCCTTCCCCTTTATCTTCTTTTCTCTTCCCTCCTTCCTTTCTGAGACACAGAGTATCTCAAAGTTGCATTAAGGAGATTTAAATTCAGAAGACAGGTTCAAATTATGACTTTTATTTATTACCATTGTAACTTTGTTTCTTCATCTGTAAAATGGAAGAGTTGGATTAGATGAACTCTAAGGTAACTTCCAGTTCTAAATCTGTAATCCTGTGTCTTTTGGCTTATATTCTTTCTTCTATTATGTAATTGGAAAGGAATTTCAAAAAATTTCAATATTCAAACAGATGAACTCATTTTATTTTACATAATTCTTTTTTAGGCCTGAGCTGGATTAAAGTTACCTTTTAATATGTTGCCTTCTCATAACTAAGGGTTAGAAGTGCAAATACAGTAATTGGCACCTGTGGAGAAACTATTTTATATCTTTAATAGCCTTGTCAAATTCTTGTTAACTGTGTTTTTTAAAAGTTATGTGTATAATTGCAAGACCTTTAATAAAGCAGTTTGCATCTAATTTTGGCCTTCTAATGGTTTTTAGATGATTATTTGATGTAAAATAGAAATGGATATAAACCAGCCTTGGATAAAATTTTAGTTGGAGAATAGAATCTTCTGATTTGTTAAGAACAGCCAAAAGGAAATCATACAGTGATGTTTGTGTTTCTGGGATTAGTAGGAGAAAATATATAATTCAAAACAGTGTTGAGTTCCCTAAAATAGGAATGGGCAGGAGAGGCTACAGGAGTTTTAGATCCCTACAAAAGATTGATAAATGTTTTAGAACTACAAACATGCTTAAGATAATTTAAGAAAACATTGGGTAAGTTAGATCTACCTGAACATGACAAAAACACAAATTTTAAAAATATATGTAAAAATGTTTTTAAAAGATGTTATAAACCTTAGGATATGAAATACTTTCCTATACCTAAGTACTATTCCGTGAGCTTTTACTTGAGATAAATTTATGTCTTTAAATATGGTACATTAATAATAGATACTATTTATGATCAGTTGTTTTAAGAGATATCACATATATACATATATATATATATATATACATATATATAATATGGAGAGAATCTAGAAGCTAGAGTGGGTCGAGTTCAAATCCAATCATATCTAGGACTCACACAGACTATGGGTAATCTTGAGTAAGTGACTTAAAATCCCAGTATTCTAGTCAACTTTCTAAGACTATACATTGCAGAGAAGGTGCTTGCTAATGGAGTTTTCTAATCCAGAAGCATCTTCTACAATACAATAGCAGTTCCAGTACCTATATGGTTGTTGTTTAGTTGATTGTCATGTCCAACTCTTCACAATTCTGTAGACCACACTGCCCATTAGATTAAGGCAAACAGTGGCTAAGTGACTCAGGGTCAAACATCTAGTCTGAACTCAGATTTGAATTTAGGTCTTTTTGAGTACAGACATTCTGTCCACTGAACCATATCTCTTTACTTTAATTATTTTTCCATAGAAAAATTCAAGTGAACTCAACCCTTTCATGTGCACATCTTTATATACACATATATACATATATACATATATATGTATGCCTGTGATTATATGTGTTTTTGAAGGTATGTGTAAAGGAATGTTTGATTTAGATGACAAAATAAGTAGGGGGTAGCTTTTTGTTATAGCTCAGAAGGATTAAGCCGTAGCCAAGGAAAATAGCTTTATTAAACAAAAGCTGTCCAACCCTGTAGTACCTGATAATAATAAATAAATAATAATAAATAACTAAAATAGAAAATTCATGTACAACTTTAATGCTGTACAAATGCAAAGCATTTTACCTATGTATTATCTCTTTTCAGACTTACAACAGTTTTTAAGGTAGATTTTGTTATTAACTTCCTTTAATAGTTCAGGAAACTTTGGCTAAGAAAGATTGTGGCTTGTCCAATGTCACAAGTAGTGAGTATCTTAGGCAAGATTCAAACTCAGATCTTTCCAATCCTATATTCTATGATCTATATACCTCATTTCCTATTTGCAGGTAACTCAAGACTACCAAAGTTAGATACTACCCCACTCCCAGCTCTAAAGCTCTTGCAACCCGTGACCATGGATGAAACTAAAACTAGAAAAGGAAATTAATAGCAATAAATGTAAAATCTTAAAACTTAGGTAAAAAAACAGTTTACCAAGTATGAGGTGGTTAGAGAGTAGTGTATGAAAATTAAAGTTAGCCTAATAGCATCTGCTGTAATTTTGAGACATTATATTTTAGGAAAGAGAGAAGGAAGAGAGAAAAGGAAGATAAAAGGGAAGGAGAGTTTCACACCAAAGATTTGCAGATCAAAATTGTTCTTCTTGCTTTGCTTATTGAAGTGTGATATAATACGATAAACAATCCCCACTCCCCCCCCCCAAAAAAAGATTTTTTTCTCTCCTAGGCAGTATTGGCAGTCATTATTTTTGGAAGAGGAAATAATACTCCCCCTACTTTGTCCTTTTCAGGTCACATTTAAAGTATTATGCTTAATTCTTGGTACTGCATTTTAGAAGAATATTGATAAATTGTTGACTACCCAGATGAGGACAAAAATGATAAAGGACCTCTTACCAAAATTATTGAAGATCAATTGAAAAAAGTCAGGCGGTTTACCTTGGAGAAGAGAATGGTTTATGGAGATCAGTTGTCTTCAAGTATTTGAAAAACTATTATGGGGAGAATAGATTAGACTTTTTTTTTTTTGTCTGCTAGACAATGGGTAGAAGTTGAAAAGAGGCAAATTTAGCTTGATGTAAGGAGGGGAAAAAAGCTAACTTCCTAGTGATTAGAACTGTTCAAAATTGAAATAGTCTTCTTGAGACAACGGGTTTCCCCTCTCTGGAAGTTTTCACACAAAGGAGGAATTACTACTCTTCTGTTATAGAGGATAGGGTTTGTTCTAGACAGTCTCTGAAATCCCTTCCAAATCTAGAATTCTCAGTGTCCTGTCTCCAGGTGCAAGTTCTTTCTATTCAGTTGCTTTTGTGTTAACTACAACTGTAGTTAATTTTATTATTTAGGTTCTTCTAGGAAATTCAAATATTGTGTGACAAAATTATATTTTTATGAATCTTTTCATTTTGTTACATTTGGAAAGGCATTTAAGTATTTGGGAACAAAATAACTAGATTTCTTTATAAGTACCTGGATTCTTTATAGTACCTGGATTCAAATCATAATATTTCAATCCAGATTTTGCCATAAATAAATACATTCATCTTCTGCAGTTTAATAAGGACAAACAGCCAGCCTTCTCAGCTGGCTCCCATCAGGAAATGCAACTGTTGTGGAATTAGATCTTTCTCCTGTGTGGGCAGGGTGGCTCCCTGATATGTGGTTGGCTTTTGCAGGCTGGTTGGCTGCATGACTGTGATTTATTATTTAACTCTGTGCTCTGTTCATTGCAGCAGGGGGCCCTTTCTTCCTGTAGTTCCTTTGAGATCTATGGATGTCATAATACTATTGCACAGTAGCTTGGACATCATTCCAGGTTGTTGGTTGCTTCTAAACTCCTCTGAAAGGGACCATTTTCATCACTTCCACACTACGCAAAGAGAATTTGTTGCCAAGCCTATTTTCTCTCTGATACCCAATTTGTTCATAGGAGCATAAAGCCATGGGCAGCTGTTCTCTGGGTTCTCAGTTGTCAGGTGGGAAATTATGAAGCGCTTCCTGCTGCTATGTAAAATTATAGTTAATACCAACAAAAACCCGCTCAATTAGCAGCTCTTACTTCATGGCTGGTTATGCAATTAGGAACTATGAAAGAGGCACAGTGGCCCACTGCACAAATGCATATACTTAAGAATTCTTCTTAATCTGCAAATATTAGATGCCAAAACATGTTAATTACATTTCTCTTTAATAGGTACCTAGGTATTTATTACAAAAAAATTCCCCTTCTCCCTTTTTTCTTTTTAATTGAAAGACAGAGTGATTGGAGAGTATAAGAACAATCTGAAAACTCTCACTTGAAGTTAATTTTCTAAGATAAAGTGATTCCTCCATCTACCCTTTACCCTAATAAATTCTGTCTCAACTATGTTTTAATGAAGAAAACTTATAGTATTTTTTCTCCTAGGGATGGGGCAGGTGGGAAAGTAAGTATAAAAAAATTTCCATCATTTGAATGTATTGGGGTGAAAATCAAGTACTAATAACAAAAAGTATGTTAAGTAGTAGCCTTGAGAAATATGTGACACTTTGTGGCTTTTGAAGTTTTATGCTGAAACTACATAGAAATGCACAATTATTTAGGGATGAGACTTCCTATCGTAACAGACAAATAACATTGGTAAAGACCTGCTGGTGTTCTGCACATGTGCTTGTATGAAAAACCCAACAAGGAGACAGACCATATGATTAAACAAAGCCCACTTCTTATTTTTGGTATAACATCTAGGAGATGCTAGTTTTGTTCCTTATTCTAACAATCCACTTCCTTTCTTAAGGGTGTTTCAAAGATTTCCTGCCAAGAGGTGTGACATTGAATTCATTACTGAATCATATTATGATATTCCCAATAACTGACACTAGAGATAGCATTTTTATTCTGTCATTTGAGAATTTGGGTCAGGTCTCCTGGGAGTTCTGAATTTGATTTTCATTTCCTTTCTGAGTTGCATTTTCTTCACTGAAAAGGCAGTGCAGTGAAGCATATAGGACAGATGTGGATAGGAAAAGGAAAAACAAAAACAACTTTACACTTCTCTAAATTGGGGGCAATAAATGTAGAAATATATGATAGTTATTTTTTTAACAGTTATTCTTTAAAGAGCAAGAAATGGTATATATACTAAAACTATCTGCTTTAGAGGAATTTGGATAAGTAAGACTGGTCTTTCGAAATATGCCATAGGCTATCTGGTGCAGAGGTGGGAGAGAAGATAGGAGGGCTAGGCCAGCCACTACACACTAATTGATTTGTATGTCGGGGTTGAGGAATTGCTCGTGAGGCCATGTTCTAGAAACCAAAAATTCTCTGTGCTAATTGTCAATGCCCTCTGTTGAAGGCTATATGTTAATTTTTTTTAAGTGTTCAAAGGACAATCTCAATAAATAATAAATGAGCCATAAATTAGATGAGAATATGATGAAAAGGAGAAATTATATTTTTGACTGCATGTGCTTATTAAATGATCCAGGATACATGCAGTGGCACCTGTCTGTCTCTTCCATGACCTGGGCCTGCTGTGAAACTAAGCTGAAGCAGGCAAAGGATTCAAATTACCTTGGCTTGTGGGGTGAGGAAAAAACAATTGGAAAAAAGATTATGTTTTATACACCAATTTTTCTTTTTGTTAACTTTTCTCCTTTGTTATAAAAATTAATGAATTGTTTTTAAAGATAGATGGTATTTAATATAGTTCTTCCCCTACCAGACTGTACTTCATTAAGAATAGGAGTAAGTAATCAGGAATATAGAATCATATTAAAATAGAACAACTAAAAAATGGACAAAAACACTCAAAATTAAGGTGTAAGGACATGTTAACTTCATCAAAGTACCTGCTTTTTTCATTGCTTCAAATAAGCCTACTAATAAGCTACCTAATGAATCTTGCAGAATGATCTACTAACAGAATAATGTTAGAAGAGAAGAAATTAGACTCTACTTTTTTATTTTAAGGAATGAAGGAAGAAAATATTTATTAAGAAACTTCTAAATGCCAAACACTATGCCAAGCTCCTTATAAATAGCCTATTATAATCTCATAACCACCCTGAGAGGTGATACTGTTATTATCCCCATTTAAATAGGGATTAAGCAGCTTGCTTGGGAGTCACAGAGCCAGTTTTGATTCTAGATCCATCATATCATCCACTGTGCTACATAGCTGACTTTTAACAGTAATCACCTGGATAAAAAACAACCATTGTAATATTAGAAGAATTATTGTGGTAGAAGAAATTAGACTTTTAAAAGAAAGAGAAGTTTTTGGCATACTGAGAGAGTATTTGCTATTGGGAGGAAGGAGAAGGAAAATATAATGGTTGGGACAGTGTATATCCCTATAAACCATACCATTTAGCTGACTTGACTACATTGTGATTATGTAGAAGTAACCATGACTAAGTTTCACTAGAATACCTTTTGCAAATAATGTTCAAAACTTTGGATGGTAAACATAAAGTATAAGACGAATATTTAAGT
Organism: Myrmecobius fasciatus; assembly: GCA_023553655.1. Taxonomy (NCBI): domain Eukaryota; kingdom Metazoa; phylum Chordata; class Mammalia; order Dasyuromorphia; family Myrmecobiidae; genus Myrmecobius; species Myrmecobius fasciatus. The sequence goes on from JAJPUD010000411.1 coordinate 710,901, forward strand.
ATTTCCTTTATATTTTTGTTCTTCCAAATATCTGTCATTTTTATTAAATGACTGACTTACCTCCCATATTGGTCATAAATATCCTTACTGAAAAAGCTTTTTAAATCATTTCCTGAACATAAGTAATGATAATATATTATAGCCTACTTATATCTATCTGGCTAACTTTCTATTTTCTTCACTAAGTGAAATGTTTGATTTGTGGGTTTTTTAATTGTTCAGCCACTTATATTCACTGAAAATGCTGTGCTTCCCAAATATGATCTAGTATTAATTTTGCCTCTTAGTATATTTTCAGTCTAACTCACCATCCATATGCCTTAGATGAATTTGTGTGTGTGTGTGGTCATATAATTAGTTGATATGGCCAAATAATTCATTGGCTACTGACACTATATGATGAGTCTCAGCACATCTAGCCAACCCAAGTCACAATGATCATGAATTTTTACACCATCTGAAGTAGAAGATCTATCACTCTGGCAGAACATTAATTAAGCACCTACTATATGCAAATCAGTGAGATTAAGTTTTGGGAAATAAAGATAAAAATAAGACAGATCTTATATTCCAGGAAATTGTGTTCTTCTGGGATTAGGGAATATGACATGAATGCAAATAATAAAACATGGCAGGAGGTAACAAAAACAAAATGCTGTAAAAATATTTGAGGAGTTAAAGAACATTTTCATTCTTAGGATATAAAAGAAGAGCCTTATGGAGAAAATGGCATCTAAACTGAACCTTGAAGAAGGATAAAGATTTTATAAATGCACAAAGGCAGGAAATGGCATATTGAACTCGAGGAACAACTAGTAAAGTCCAGTTCAGCTAAAATATAAGTTGTGTGAAGGGGAAAAAAAACCTTGAAATAAGATTAGAAAAATGCCACCAAGATTTTGGTAGCCTAAAGATTTTTCTTTCATTTTAGAGGAAGTAGGGGACCACTGAATATTTCTGAGATAGAGAAACAGGGTGTCTGAAAGAAATGCTATCATATAGTTTACCTCTCAGACCTGTGGAGATGGAATAAATTTATGTCCAAAGAAGATCTGGAATTCTTAATTGAACACCAGATAGATAATTTTGATTATATTAAGTTAAAAAGTTTCTGTACAAACAAAACTAATGCAGACAAGATTAGGAGGGAAGCATCAAATTGGGAAATCATCTTTACATTTAAGGGTTCTGATAAAGGTCTCATCTCTAAAATATATAGAGAATTGTCTCATATTTATAATAATTCAAGCCACTCTCCAACTGATGAATGGTCAAAGGATATGAACAGACAATTTTCAGATGATGAAATTAAAATTATTTGTACTCATGTGAAAAAGTGCTCAAATCACTATTGATCAGAAAAATGCAAATTAAAACAACTCTGAGGTACCACTACACACCTGTCAGATTGGCTTAAATGACAGGAAAGGATAATGACAGGTGTTGGAGGGGATGTGGGAAGGCTGGGACACTGATGCATTGTTGGTGGAACTGTGAACATATCCAGCCATTCTGGAGACCAATTTGGATCTATGCTCAAAAAGTTATCAAACTGTGCATACCCTTTGACCCAGCAATGTTTCTATTGGGCTTATATCCCAAAGAAATCATAAAAGAAGGAAAGGGCCCCACATGTGCAAGAATGTTTGTGGCAGCTCTTTTTGTAGTGGCTAGAAACTGGAAACTGAATGGATGCCCATCAATTGGAGAGTGGCTGAATAAATTATGGTATATGAATATTATAAAATATTATTGTTCTATGAGAAACGACCAGCGGGATGATTTCAGAGAGGCCTGGAGAGACTTTCATGAACTGATGCTTAATGAAGTGAGCAGAACCAGGAGATCATTATTTACGGCAACAACAATACTATATGATGATCGATTCTGATGGACATAGCTCTCTTCAACAATGAAATGTTTCAAACCACTTCCAATTGTTCAGTGAAGAAAGCCATATACACCCAGAGAGTGGGATGTGAAATGTGGACCACAACATATCATTTTCGTGCTCTCTATTGAAGTTTGCTTGCATTGTGTTTCCTTTTTCTGATTCTTCTTTCTTGTAGATAAGATTTTTCCTGCACAAAAATTATGTGTGGAAATGTGTATGCATATATTCGATTTGTCAAGTTTTTTAATGTAATTAACATGTAGTGAATATCCTGCCATCTGGGGGAGGGGTGGGGAGTAGGGGGGAAAAATTTGTGATGAAAAGCTTTGTAAGGGTTAATGTTGAAGAATTACCCATACACATGTTTTGCAAATAAAAAGTATTAATAAAAAAAGAAAGAAATACTATCATATTATTAATTTCAATATTGAAGTCTTCAAATGGGTTGAGGCTGGAAAGGAAAGGAATCTCATGAACCAAGCAATAAACTTATTGAGTAATAAAGGCAAGTGACCTGGAGGCCAGCACATGATAGCAACTAGAATATGGACAAACAATGTAAAATAAAGTAAAATAACTCCAGATAAAGAGAGATATCTGATTCTTGGTATCAGAGCATGTGTCTTAAGAAGATTTGTGAGAGAAATTTTTTCTCTGTCAAAGACAAGAATGGTTAGTACCATAGAAGATAACAAGAGACTGCTTTTTTGTTTTAAGGACAGAACCAGGTTTAATGATCATGCAGAGATCAAAAAATATGAAAGTAAGATGTCTAGGATGAAAGATAATTTGTTAGTCATAAAAATATTCTTATCATTTACAAGTACTCTAGCTCATATCACAAGGAGAAACAATCCATTTTGTCCTTTTTAAGAAAAACTTGAAATAAAGTAACCTACTTATGCTACTATAAAATGCTTACTATGTGTCAAGAACTATGCTAACCTCTGAGGACATAATAAAGAAGCAAAAAAGAAAGACAATGCTTGTCCTTATGGAGCTTACATTCTAATAGATGAATTCAACAAAAAATATGATGCACAGTAATAAATACTTATAAAGAGACATGGTGGCAAAGTCTTAACTATCAAAAATACATCTGTGCAGATGATGAAATGTGGCTGGCCCAGGGCCAGAACCCAAAAGAAAGACTCCAAAAGGTCAACCCTGGAAGAAGGGGAATTGGGATAAGCAATATAGTAAAAATCCAGTAGACACAATAATTGTCAATAACATGTAAATGCATCTCTATGTAATGTCTTCGTATACTGAGAAATCATGATTTGATAAACACCCTTTTGAATTTTTATCCAGTAATATACTCTGTCCCTGTCATTGCTACCTGTATGTACATGGGCATCTTCTTGAACCAGTTTTCTCATGTATATAATAAAGGGGTTAGAGCAGAGGTTTTCTGAGATTCCTTCTCTCTAAATTTATGCTACTTGACTTATGCTCTGTGACTTATGGTAAACCATTTGTATCCTATTGCTGTACCTTTCTGAAGATTCATTCCCTAAAGGTTGTTATTATGGAGTGAAATGCAGTGAATTGGGAATGGAGCCTGTGGCACTGGCCTTATTTTTGATTCTTAAATCAATTAAACTAGCCAATCAAAAATATTTTAGACAGTTCACTGTGAATAGGTATCACATGTAGCTATTAGATTGCTTCTGCCTCAGTTCTTGGAAGAAACTGGAGTTGGTAGTATAGATGTTTTAATCCTCATAGTAAAATAAACACAAAATTTTTATGGAAAGTTGGAAGAGAGATAAAATAAGGGGGAAAAGGGAAAAGTTCAAATAAGAGGAAAATATCTGGGATATGAGAGAGGGTAAAAAGCAAAAGATGAAAAGCTTTGTTGAGAGTACTAGTATTTCTTCACTAGAGCTTTGAATGACTTTTCTGTGTCTTTTGCAAAATCAGCGAATGAACTTTGAGGAGAGTAGAGAGGAGAGTATCAGGACAAGTACAACAGAAACTAGAAAAGAATGCCTGTAAAAAATGTTTGATAGTCAAAAATTAGCTTATTTGAGATAAAGGGGAAAGCAAGCAAGCTGGCTGGTAGATTCATAGATTCGTAGATTCAGATTTTTATTTTGGTTTTTGTCATCGCAAAAAGTATTGGTATGTCTGACCTTACCTAAAATAACTGTTAAATGATAAATCCCACAAGAAACTTCAATTTGTTTTAAAACATGACATAGTTGTACAGAAAATTTCTCCATTCCCTTTCTTTCATTGACTCCAACATTATTTTTAACTTCAACATGGTCTTTGGCATCCTTTCCAGTTAAGTTTTTGTTAGGTGATTTGCATCTTCCTCATAAATATATATTGAATTTTATTTTTAAAGTTTTATTTATTTATTTATTTTAATGTCTTTTTTTTTCAACAAATAAAGGAATGGTTGTGCATGTTTACATACATGTTCTCTACAACTGAATAGTTTGTAGAGGCAACCAAGAAATGACAGGAATTAAAAAGTTCAATGTTCAATTAAAGGTGCTGAACTATAGTTTCTGCATATTTTTTATGTTTTAAAATTTTAGTAAATATGTACAGTATAATGAATAATTCTCTAGAATTAAAAATGATATTGCTTATTTAATATTGTAGCTTATAATATCCTGGAAAACTTGTTTAAATTAGCAAAGAGAATGGCAATCAGAGTGTCTAGTCTTAAAGTGCATGTTTATTTTTAATATGATCTCATATAAAAGATAGATTCATATTTCAAGATAAAGAGAGAAACAGAGGAGTATACTCTTAATATTAATAATAAGGTTTATTGATAGAATAAAAACCAGTTTAGGAAAGTATGTGTAAATCCTTATTTCCCACCACGTCATTCATGTCCTGACTCTTGGTAGAGGTTCTAGTTCTAAGCCAAAGAAGCAGCATCTATGACATATTTATGCAACCACTCTCCCTTAAGTCATAATCCAAATGATTTTAAATAACCCCAAGAAGTTAGGATCTCTGGAGTTTTATGCTGAGTTTTCAAAGGAAGCTGAAATCTTTTCTAGATGTACCAATATAGAGTAAGAATTTTTGGATAGACAACTTACAGCTAAACCAGATAAGGACAAAAAACAAGACTTTGTATCATTTCTTTGGTGTCAGAGGTTATACTTCAAGTTTTTTTTTTCCCTGCCCAAATGTTCCTCATTCCTTTTGAAATAAGAGGGTCTATCAAACTAGATTACATCATTATGAACAATTAATTTTACTGTAAAGCTTGATGTTGTAATTTATTTGTTGTTTTTTAGTTGTGTCCAATTCTTCATGAGACCCCACGTGGGGATTTCTTGATAAAGATACTGGAATGGTTTACCATTTCATTCTCCAGCTCATTTTATAGATGAGGAAATTGAGGCAAAAAAGAGTTAGTGGCATTCAGGATTACAGCTAGTAATTATCTGAATTCATTTTTTGAACTCAGGTCTTCCTAACTCCAGTCCCAGAACTCTGTTCAGTGTACCACCTTGCTGCCCTCTCAGTTGTTATATTATTATTAAATTGTATTATAGTTACAAGGTTAGTTTGTAGTCACTTAGACAAAAAGAATTTATTGAGCCCTTACTTTATGCCAGAAACCTTCCTACGTGCTAGATATACAAAGGAAGGCAAAAAATATGCAATTAATTATATACATATAAGATATGGGGGTAATCAAGAACATCTCTTGAAGAGTATGTGATTTGAGCTGATTCTTCAAGGAAGCCAAAGAAACGAAATACAGAGAATATTCCAGACACAAATGATAGTCATTGAAAAGGCACAGAATTGGAGAATGGAGTCTCAGATTCAAGAATTGGCAAGAAGATCAGTGTTAGTCATAATTGTGTAAGGAGGAAATAATTGTAAGACTGGAAAAAGTAGGAAGCAGCCAGGTTGTGAAGTCCAAGCAGAGGAATTTACACTTAATTCTGGATCTAACTGGGAGCCATTTAGTTTATTGAGTAGAGAAGAAACATGGTCAGTTTTATGAGTTAGAAAGATCACTTTAGCAGCTAAATATTTATTGAAATGGGGAGATTGAGGCAGGAGACCAATAGGTAATAATTCAGGTGTGAGGTAATGAAAGTCTGAACCAAAATAATGACCGTATCAGAGGAGAGGAGAGAGCATATATGAGAGATATTGCAAAAGCAGAAGTGAAAACATTTAACAATGAAAACTGGATATGTGATATGAGAGAAAATTCAGGTGGGAAGTCTTCTAGACAAGGCAAGGTGATTTTGAGGATGGTATTTCCCTAATTAGTAAGAAAAACAGTGAAGTAGAAGGAAGAATTTGGGGGAAGGGAAAGATAAGTACAATTTTGGATCAGTTGAATTTAAGATGTCTATGCTGTGGTATGAAGGGAATTTCCAGTTTTAGGTATTTAATAGACATTTGGAGATTAGAAGTCAAGAGAGAATAGAATTGAGAAATTATCTACATAGAGATGATAATTAAATTCTTGGAAGATTATTGAGATCACAAAAAGAGGGATGAGAAGAAAGTCCTCGGAAGATGCTTGGGGGAGACCCCGTTAATGGACGTGGCCCAGATGAAGATGAATCAAAATAGATTAAGAAAGGGAAGTCAAATAGGTAGGTAACTGGGAGAAAGTGGTACCAGGAAAATCTGAAGAGGAGAGAGTATCTAGGAGATTAGAATAAGTTACTGTTAAAAACTTCAGGAAGATCAAGAAAGATGATTGCCCTCAGACCATTAGATTTGTCAATTCAGAGATCATTGATAACTTTGGAGAGAGCACCTTCAGTTTTTATTTCCCCAACTTCATAAAGGTGTTTGTTTAATCAGGATTCATTCTGATTTGCTTGGTATGGTATAAGGCATTGTGTCAATTAAATATTAAAATATCTGGAAGATAAAATATCCTGGACTCTCAAGAAGATTGCATTTTACTTGAGTTAAAACTAATAAAGAGGTTTTTAAAATTTGTATTTTAAGACTAATTTGAATTTTTCTCATTTTCTCTGCTTACTCACATTTAGTTTTATATTTATGTGTGTTTGCACTGCCAAGTTTCTGAACACAATACTCAATAAGCCCTCATCACTATTTAGCACTTTCCATGGCAGTTAAGATTGGATGCTTTATACCCTGTAAGTATATATATGATTGTGTATATGTATATATCTACATCTATATATAAACTATATGCAAAATACTTTACAAAAATATGCCTGGTTATAAATAGCAAAAATATGTTACTTTATATATGACATGTGTATGCTATATTTGTACTGTTTATAACTATTTACAATATATTTATGTTATAGGTGTTATATATATATTTCTTTATATATATAAGAACTATGCACATGTATCACTTTATACATAATAATTACATATATGCCATTTATATACATTTATCATAATTGCATGCAAAATACTTTGTAAAACTATGTGTATTATATAAACACATTTAACCTTATATATAAATATGTATATTGTATATAACTTTAATATATAACTACACATGTATACACATGCTTATATGCAAATGTATGTGTATATACATATGCACAAATATAAAAAGATATATATAAAACAAATCTATAAAATACTCTGTAATCCTATATAATGTTCTGAGTTCAATAGATCAGTGAAAAGATAGATAGATAGACAGTTAGCTAGATCCATCTCTCCCTTAAACATTACCATGCTCCTCTATGAGGTAAGATCTTACAACATAGATTCTCTCACACCTTATCCTGTGGAAGCTGAGATTCACAGGGAACTTGAATAAGAAGGTCAGTGGTCACACATCTTCTTATCTATTAGCAGCATGAATCAATCCAAGTCTTTCTTTATAGTAGATGTGTAAGTGAAAAAAACTTCAAAAAGCATCTAAGCCATTTAATAGAGGAGCACCTGGGTTCCAGAGCAATGAAGTGATTTGTTCAAAGTGATACAGCTAGTCAATAAATAACAGACTTGGAATTTGTCTCTACACTCTCTGATGCCAAAACAAAGTGCTGCTAATTAGAAATTTGTTCTTTTATTCTTCTTTCTTAATCATATTAATGGTTAAGTTTTGAGAGAGGAAGTTTTGAAATGCATCATGAATTTTTCTTATGCAGCATGATAAATGTGGAAATATATTTAGACCAATTGCACAGGTTTAACCTATACTACTTTCTGTCTAAGGGAAGGGGATAAGGGAAGGGAGGGAGAAGAATTTGGAACACAAGGTTTTACAAGGGTGAATATTGAAAACTACCTTTGCATGTATTTTGAAAATAAAAAGCTCTTATTTAAAAAAAGAAGAAAAATATATCATGAAAAAATTTTGATATAGCATTGAATTGTAGAGTAGAGATTAGTAATGGCTAATGTGTAATGCCTTCTTCAGTGCCTGAAATAACGTATTTGTATAGCTTCCTGATTTTTCATAGTTCTAAGTATATTGGTTCCCTTCAGGGAGGTCAAAACACAATTGCGGGGCCATGTTTCGATGAATGTATTGTGCAGGAGGAAGAAAACAAAAGATCCCACTTTGTTATAAAATCTTAATTAAGGCCCTTTTAGAGCTTTCTGAACACTTGATGTGGCCTGAAAATAAACACTGTTTACATGGAAACCGCAACTAGATTCAAATTGAAGTCTTTGTCAGCTGAGTTCTGGAACTTAAATCCTGAATTTCTTTCAGGTGATTTTTTTAGTGGCAACATTAAAAAAATGACATTTTTAAAATAAAAGTTAAAAAGAATAATAAAGAACAGGATTTACTGTTGCCCACTGTAGAATTGATTGGGCTTTCAAGGATTACAATAGTAAACCTGTTCTTGGGGAAAAAATGTCAATTTTACTTTCATGACATTTTTCACATGAATATCTAATACCCACATTAAATGATAGCATGATTGCTATTAGATTTGTCACTCGGAGATGGCGTTAAATGACTTGCGTGTGAGACATATATGACCCAGATTCTAACCTGGGTCCTCCAGCATTTTTCCCACCATTCTGTAAATATGTGATATGTAGAACAGAATTAAATATATCTAAGCAGTTGGGTTTAAATAAAGTAATGGGTCAACGATAGTCTAGAAAATCCTCTGAATTTTTGATGGCATTGGGAATGCAGATTCTTGCAGAACTTCTCAAACTTGAAAAATAAAAAAAATAAATGTCCCTTTCAATATCAAATTAGGCTGAGCCTCTTTAAAAACAATTATTCAATTATTATCAACAATTATTCAAGCAAAATATAATGTAGAACTTGGAAGCAAAGGAAAGGAAAAAATTCTAAGTATATTGAATACAAAATATTCATGTCTTTTGGAGATCTGAGAGAAGGTAACGGGTGTGAAGTAGATGCATTAATAATTGGTGGAACTGACAAAAAACAATTTAATAAGATCCTCTCTCAAAGAAAGGAGCTTACCTTTGCTGAGGCAAGCTGATCCAATTCTGAGCTGTGTTTTTGTTTTTAACAGGATTGCAAGGCTTGCATGTAAATAACATAACTTGGATGATGAAAGACCTTTAGTGAAAAAGGTTCAAATCAGAGAGGGGCTCAATGCTTGAGTCTACAAATTTTTATTCATGCTATTTAATCACAAAAAAAAAAAAAAGGATTGCAGAGTGGGCAGCAAGCAGCATGCCTAATTCCCAAAATTCCTTTAGTGGGGAATAATAAAACCTTTAATGTCCATGAATTAGCTGTAAAAGGTTTAAAATTTAAATGCCTGAAGAAAATGCTCTGACATGTTGACATCAAATTATAGTAAGTCTTTCAGCCAACTGAAAAGCCTGGGACTCTTTCCTGTGTTGATAATAAGAAAAAGGGTATTGAGACTTGACTGACACTGAAAAATCTGAGTGCCTGACAATGAGTAGAAATGAGGAAGAGCTTGTTTATCTTCAGATTTATATGGACAAGTGTAAGTCATGAGCAGAAGTGTTTTTATCATTTGCCACACATAGGCATATTAGAGAAAATGAGCTTGGTCCACAATTTGGGCCAGATGTGAGGAGAAATTAGATTTCATGCAGTTATTTAACATACATGATTTCTTTGCCTAGAGCCAGAGTAGTCAAGCTTTCAGAATTTTTTTTTTCTTGATTAGAGGGTTTGGGGTCCTGTCAGCCGAAGTATTAGAAAGCTCTCTGAAAGGCTCCCAGTTTAAAAAAAAAAAAAAAAAAAAAAAAAAAAAAAAAAAAAAAAAAAAAA